>JBCAUI010322297.1:0-15281 GCA_038406195.1 Haplosyllis anthogorgicola | reverse complement strand
ATATATATTCCCGTCGGGTACCGACGGGTTCCATCTAGTATAATTTAAAAAACAAATCTATCCGGCAATGAATTTGCCGATACAGGGAGTCCAATTTAACTTTTTACCAAAATTTGTCTATTTTGTAATTAAGCAGACAAATATGAAAGAATCAGGCAACAAAAGTCTACATAAATTACAAACACTATACCAAAGAATTATTGTTCTCTTTTCTGTTTGAATCGAGACAGGAACAATATTAGAAAATGGGACGGTCACAAGCTTGGTTGTAACTATTGCATGCTTAAGAATAAGTTGATGGCCCTGATGGTTCCAGAAATGCGCAATGAAGTTCTCATGATGGGATGATAGTCAGTTTAACAGATGTACAGTACAGATAAACTCCAACTGCTTAATGCAACCTACACTCTCACTGTTTTTGCTGAAGTGTCACATTTACAGCCAATTGAATATTCAATGAGACTTGAGACAGTAAAAGAGGACTGTGTCAATTGAAATGCCAACAGTTTCATCACATTGTGACCGTACATAAACTGTCAATGTGTTTGGTGTTGTGAACTGGTAAATGATCTGTAAAGTCCCATGGAACTAAAGATTAATTTCTTTCCTGATGCTCGGAACAAGTGCGAAACAACTCAAGGAAAGATAAGTCTTCTTACCGCCATTACACTACGATGTTCTGTGCTGCTAAAACAGCCAAACTTCTCGCAGTTAAGACATCTGTAGCACTTGTGTATTTTCGTCTCTCACGCACTCTTATATATACTTATATATATATATATCTTTGATACGCCGAGATTAGACATTTTCGTTTTAGAAGAGCAACGATGTAAACATTTGATAATTTGAACGTCACTGTACATTTTAAGCGGTATGCAGATATGAAAATATCTCAGCGTGAAGACAACATACTTGAAATAGTTATCCCTTCAGATCCTTCAGCCCTTATCCGGCATTTCAAACAAATATTCAACGAAACCACACAGGTGCTGCACATCTATAAAAGTACGTAAGTAAGCCTACTTTGTTTACCTGTCAAACTCTACTAGAGTGTAGGTGGCAACAAGATTGAACTTTACAGATGAAATAAAAAATAAAATGCACGTATTTATTCTTTATTTAACATGTCTATGAACTTAATATTTTGTGTTTCATCAAATTCCTATTTCTAACGAAGTTGTCAAATACAATGTCAATGGGTGCTGTTCAGTTACAGCACTGGGACACATCCAGGTGTTCATTTACGACACTTTTGGTCAAATAGAATAAAATTACAGTGCAAGTGAAATATACCTCTATTAGGTTTGATGACACCAGATAGGAGGTGTATAATCGGACACAGTGTGTATCGTGTAACATTTCTATCTGTGGTTGAATATTCAACACCTTAAACGGCACACCTCACACCAGATCAGATGCGCAACTTCGAGGGATAAAGTTTAAAAGCTATCCGTTGACCGAACAATATGTCACCAGATAAATATATCGTTATCAAAGTGAGTTGAAAACAATAGGGGTCGGAATTGTCTACGCTGGATCAAATTTTAAACGCGTGCTTAACGTGTGTTGTTGGAAATAGTTACACACAACTTTAATTATCTATTAAACTTTGTGAATTTAGTAAACTAATGGCTACCACCAGAATTCTTTTCAGTATCTGTAGAATTAAATTTATCTCGATAGATAAAGTAACCATGGTCATAGAATGAGTATGAAAAATAAACACGAGGTGTCCTGATATGGAGCATGCCTACCCCCCCCCCCCCGACTTTTTCCTAGAATTGTCTGAAATGGCCAGAAATGCCGGTCCGGGTTGGGGGGGGGGGGGTCCTGGTCAACTGTTTGCAATGGCGGCCCAGAACACAAATGTACATTTCGTCCAATACATAGACCCTCCTGCTGAGGCATGAGGATCAAACAGCCACAGGATAAGAGTCACCTCGGAAATGTATGCAAGTTTGTGAACAATGGAATTTCACACCGATGTCCCTTACTCGAACAACAATACAGTTTAGTTATCTTTTGTTCCCAAATTAAAGAGGTTTGAGCTTAAGGTCCCGGAGTAGGTGGAGAGCTGCATATAGTTGAGGTAGATAGTGAATGCTTAATGATAAGCAAAATTAAAACGGAAACCTACAGAACGTCACTTTTAAACCAAATTAATATGCTCTGGTTTCAGTTAATGCTTGATTGAATACGATAAAGTTGGCTGTATTCTGAATGGGATCTTTTTTTCAGGTAGAAAATAAAGATGCAAACAGCTGACGACGTAACCAATTTGATATGCACCTCCCCTATCTCGTGAAAAATAGCGCGACAACAAGAATCTTGCTCATGAATATTCCTGGTAGTCATTATGCGGGTCCACAGATTGGAATGCGTGCGATCTGATTGAATGACGATTGTGTACTGAATAAATGAGACACATTAACAAACAGTACATTGTTACAGTTGAGGTGCATTGAGATTATCATTTTGTACACATAGAACAAGACATCCTGGAAATGTTCAGCTTCATTCCTAATGATTTCAAGTAACCAAACATGAGCACAGTATGGAGCTGGAACCAATCGGGTAGACTGCGAACACCAGGTTTTCCTACTTTCATACACCCACCATATGTTTCTAAATATGGATGAATACAAAAACCAACACTTCATGTTCATTCTGATCACCATAGTTTTCTCAAATTACCCTTACATGTGTTCAATCCTGATAGCAACACATAAGATATAACGTTACACAGTTACAAGAAAAACTACAACAGATTCCCCGGCATATTGTATTTATATTGTATTTCTCACTAATATCATCCTAAATTCAGCTCAGACTCTGAACATCAGTAAATCGGCTGTGCACTGTGTTACAAATACTCAACAAAAGCTACGACGTCTAATTCGTTTTTCTCTGCTTCCAGACTTCAATAAGTAAAACTAACATGCCTTGATCTGTATTTTTTTATAATAGATAATAATCAGCTCAAATTCTTAAATTTGATAGAGGAAAGCATTGTGATATTGCATCGGAACCCCTCAACTGTGCTTTCTTGAGGTTTTGAGTCTGATCGTTAAATATGCACATATTAAGATCACTTGCTAGAACTGTGTAATATCCTATCTGATAAAAACGTTCAAAAATGTGATCCCAAAGTGAGGAAATTCTTACGTTCTAGTAGCCATTCTTGCTCCAATATGACGTAAGTCATTATGTTGCGCATTATTGTCCGTCCCAATTTTACACTTTAGCGTGCCGACACTGTACATCAATGCCATCTTGGTAACCAAACAAATGATTTTGTTTACACTTCCTTGCATGTAGCAATAGAATTTCGACTTGTGTCTGTCACTTAATTAACAACCCAGCATAAATTATTGTTGCTCCAAAACTTAAAAAGCAACGAGATGTATTACATTTTCTAAAAAAGCAGTTACCTTTGACAAACTAGCTCCTTTCGAAGTCCTTTGGAGAGGTTGAGCTTTCGTGAGGCAAATTTTCTTTGTTTTCTCAATGTGAAATGAGGACTAACCACACTTAGTTTTCAATGTAACATGCCAACTGCATGAGTGAACAATTTTCCCTCAATTTTTTTTACCCTGCAAAACCCTGTGACATGAGCTAATTAATGCTGATTGGCTTAATTGCTTGAGATAATTAGTAATTGTGTAATATCGTTGTCTCGCAACAGTTGTGTGTGTCAAACGAAAAGCGGTAACTGACACTTTGATGTTTAGATTTGGTGATAAAAGAAAACAAAGTAATCTTTCAATGAGACAAAGTATTGGTCCATCATGGGTATCTGTCCCATAATATCTGAGCGCCCCGACACCAGCATATTAATCAATTACCTTTCAATGTTTGTTGACAAAATAACCAATACATTGAATATAAGGTTACAGTTTTCACTTTGATTAAATTTTATGAAATTATTTTTGAATAAAATAAGGTTAATGCATTTATGTATTCATTTCTCGAGTTACATTTCTTGACTTTTGTACAACCATATTTGAGACCGAAACAACAGAAGAAAGTACCCGCGGTAACTAATTTTAACGTTATTAGCTGGTTGAAGTTTTATGTCTTGAGAAGAAAACTGTCTTAGTTCGACCATTTACATAAGGTACTGTGTTGTAGCTCTAATACTGTTCCTTGTGAAATAGTCGCTTAAATTTGAACCTCATAAATGTTTTTAAAGACTAAATCTTGCTGTACAATACTTCGTACATTGCAAAAAGGTAAAGTTATTTTAGTTGGTACTAGATTTAGTAATTTATTTGACACATTACATGTAATTAAAATACGTAGGTAATAAAGACATTTGAAACTCTTAGCTAAATTCTGGAAAAACAAAGATACAACGCTGCATGGTGCCTCCACATGAAAAGGATTAGTTTGCAGATCACTCACAAGATGCCACCCACGTACCCATCGTAATGTACAGCTTTAATTCTTCACAATCAGCTGACTTCTACCTGATTAACAAACTGATAACGCAAAACTTCCACGGACAGTTGAGTTTATCGAAATAATATCCGTACCCTGGTCGGGGCTGGCCTTTAAAATTTAGCCACTACACATGAGATGTGCTCAAACGAAATCAGTGCAGAGTGCAGTGAAAACTAACACTTTGCCTTCCTGCTACTTTACAAGTGCAGTAGCGGATCCAGAGGGGGAATGGGGGCTTTAGGGGCCTGGGCCCTCCCCCCGACCTCTGTTAAACCATGTTTGTCCGCCATTTTGGGCCCCCCTCTCCGTCTGTTAAAACATGTTTTGCGGCCATTTTGCCCCCCCCCCCCCGAACAAATTTCTGGATCCGCTACTGATGTGTATTGTCATAAAATTGTTACTACGAATACTTGCACTAACCATAAAAAAATAATAAATAAACATACATAGTTTAGGAATTCCATAAAGGACAACGAATGTGTTTAAAAACCATTTTCAGAGACTAAGTCAAGTACGCAGTCTCGTCATGGGAAATTCTTGTTCCTATCCTGTTTTGTCCAATTTCCTACGTTTGTTCAGCTCGAGCTTCTTTCTCTCTCTCAATTGGAGTTAGTACTTAGTGAAGCTGGTCTTAATGACAAGTGACAGCTTAATGAGCAGCTGAGTGCTGTTTCCTATCACCTTCTACCCCGGTCCTGTCACTCTGATCAGCAGAAAACCGGATCAGCCAGTCTAATCCCACCGTAAGAGGAAGGTATCCGTGTCAACTTGTATTAACTAATATCCATAATCGTACTATGAAACCCTCTTGGTGAACAAACACCCTCAATGTATTTGTAAACATTAAATTTGTCTTCTATCTAGCTCTACAGCTGTTGCAGATATTTTCCTGTGAGGTAAACCTTGGATGAATAACTAGCGTATCACGACTTGTGAATTTAAATCGCCTTTAATAACAAGTTAAATGTTAGCACAGCCAAAGTAGCTATTATAATTTTAACATTAAAGTTCAACATGATTCTTTCAATGTTTTTTGGGGAATTATAAGTATTTTGAATAGTACTCAACGTAGACTAACTAACTATTCGTCAAACCTCAGCTGGGTCACTTGCAGTTTACATGAATCTAGCAAAAGAAAACCGTAAATTCGACTACAGATCAGACGAGCGATAGATCAGACGAACACAAGCTAGCACTAAGATTAATTTGGTTTAAATAAACACATCAATTCATAATTATTCCCTAGAAATGAGTTTAATTTATAATATCAATATTACATATCATTATTAATGTATACGATACCAAAGTTACAAATACATTTGGGATAAAATAGTCTTTCATGATAAACTCATTTGAGATAGAATAACAATCTTTTATGATAAAAGCACAAATAGACTCAATTTCAGTTTTTAATTCTAAGTCTTTTTTCACCTGTAATTTATATGTATATATTCAGTAATATCATTGACACAACTGCCTTTACTTTTGTATTTTAAAATATCACGTTTCATTCCTTTCTTGCTGTAAACTTTACACTATAAACTGCTGTTAACACTACAAACCCTTCATTGTGGACTTGTCTCCCACTTCCAGCTATTGAAAAGAAGCAAATACGCACAAAGCTCATCCAAAATGTAGCAAATTTATTAGAAATTTCTTTCCCAAAAGAAGTAATGAAGGTTGAACAATGGATTTATTTTGAATGTAACAGTATTGCCATATGATGCTTGATGGCTCTTCTCATACACAACTGATGATCAGGCCTCCGAGGCACACTTCAACACCCCACACCCTTTTATTCTCCACATTTCTATTTTATTTATTAAGATAGCTGTTCTTGAATTTTAAGGGGATATGGTACTCTTCATGTTCCTGTTATATAATGGTGAGACAAGTTTGCCAACAGTTGCAAATGTTATCACTTCCATTGTCCATACTTTTTAAATTGCTCTGCTGCACATTGCAACACATTTTTTATTTTTGTGAAGCAGTGTAAAACGCTTTCTGGACAGCATTTCCTTGATGGCAATTGTAAAATTTTCGCAACCCAGCTATCTCCCTAATTTGTTCATCCTCTCTGTATTTTATTTTCAATTAGTCCATCCGATCTGTTCTTCAAGCATTGGTCCAACCCATGAAAAAGCCAACTATTAAACAGACACAGACTTTATCAAGAGCCACTGTAGCTGCAAGCACCAATAATTTCTCAACTTCATCTTTCAATAGAAAAGAGAAACAAATCAAATCCAATTTTACAGCCATATGCACTTGGACAGAGCCCGGGTCAGAGTTCAGGACTTAGTTTCCCCACAAAACTCCCCCTTCAAGCTAGAACTTATCCAAACTCCTGACAAATGCCATCAACACATCTGGCATATTTATTAAGTATTAAGGCAAGAATTGTGGCAGACTTATCACTGATATTATTTTATACAAGGTGTAAGTTTGCTGCCCACAATTGTTGAGGCTTGACTGTTTTTTTCATGTTTCGATTGGGATCAGCAGGACTGTGCAGTGCTGACATCTATGTCTGAAATTTACAGTATCCAAAGCTGATTGCATACAACTCTTTTACAAACAATAGTCTATATTGACAAATGTGAATGACTACTTAAATTCTGCCTGTATGACCTTTGAGAAATCAACTAATTGTTCATATCTGTCTCTTGTGAAGTGACACAAGCACAGGGTGTATCAGAACTATTGAGGTTGTATTAGAACCAACAAAGTCAAATTTGTCTTTCATCAACATTGAGCCTTCTATACATGGATGGATTTACTGCACAAATTTCACATTTCCATATTAACCTTAAAGCTTCTACTATCATAGTACTTTTCACAAATCCACAGTTTCTAGAGTTTACACACATACTAGTATACGGTATGGTTCATAAGCTGAGTACATTTTAAATGACAGAAATTGTGTCGCACATTATACCAATGTTTTGGGAATTGTTACAAAGTTTTACCATGTTTAAACATATGAACAGCAAATAAAACATTGTAGATGGTATCACAAATAAATACACACAATTTTTGTGCTAAATACAAATACAAAACTCCACAATTAAAGTTTAACAAAGTGCAACTGACACTTTTTAATAGGTTTTCAATTTTACCATAACACGTTTTTCTGATGGGAAAAGAAAGGAATTTGTTTGATAGGAATGACATTGAGTGAGATAAAATTGCAGATAACATCAGTTAAAATGCCAGGGACATTCAGGATAGAAGTTAGGGTTGCACCCAGGTCTGTTGAGGGACGTGCATGATAGGGGAAGGAGGGAAGAATTAGAGACTATGACGCAATAGAGGTCCATCAGATCACTATGCAATGCCCATTTAGGTGCTCACCACAAAAAGACAATATCCAGAGGTCTGTATAATAGAATTTCCACAGCACTGAGAACACTCAGCTACATTCAACTTAACCACTGCTGACAGGTGTACATTTGCGTTGCTGCACTGAAGAGTTACACAGGAAATGCGACAATGGCTCGTAGCCTGTAATTAGCGAGCTCCAACTAGAAATTAAGCCAATCTCAAGGGAGGAAACACCGTCAATTAACGTGAAACTTTTGCCTCTTTGCTTATTGTTATTTTATTGGATAATACGTCTAATCGGCTTACGAAGCTGAAAGAAATGTGCAGGTAGCCGAAACACCAACTGACAAACTTCATAACATCAAATAACTTGAAATTGAGCGAGGCCCTATTTACAAGAGCGCCTATCGATTTAAAGTTTTGGTTACTAAATGAAAATAATCATGATAGTTCAACCAAATATGGTATGTATCAATCTGCAATAATTGCAATATTTTTGTTTCCCTGGCTCTTTGACAATGTTATGGTTAATTTAACAGCACGCGAGTTCATGCACTCTATCCAATTCTAGATAAACTTTTCAGAAAATTAAACTTTAAATGTTTTTAACATATGCCAAGATCATTGATCATACTTATCAATAAAATTCTATACTTTTTACTTTTTTCACTTGTATCGGAGAATATAATAATAAATTATACAACTTTTAAGATCTGGCAATATGTCAGATATCGAAACACAATGTTTTAATAAATTGATTTGGCCCTGTCTGTAAAATTCCATACTTTGTACTTTTTTCACTTGTATCAGAATATAATAATAAATTACGCAAGTTTTAAGATCTGGCATTGTTTCAGATTTTCAAACAAAATGTTTTCATAAATTTATTTGGCAACAAAACGTTTTAATTATTTTATTAGGTTTTTGTCAGGATTGGGTAATTGTTCCAAGAACGTCATTTCCAAAAGAAATTGTATGCTACTTTTACAGAACCTTGGCAATGCTCAACAGAGCTAATGGCTGGGGTGACTCTATTTTCAAATTCTGAAAGGCGACAACTGTTGCAAGTTTTTCAATAACGTGTATTGAAGAAAATAAAAACACACGGCATCAATACACTTTTACGAACAAAATGCGAGATATATTAGATGCCTCAAGTGTAGATTAACATTTTCAATGGCTTTGAAAAAAATCTGCAAAAAAACCTGAACAAACAGTAAGTACCACAGGTGTTTGTGAAAGAAAAAGTAACACTCGTGTTAGCAATTTCTCCGATCAAAAGGCCACAAATTGTGTGTAATTAAAAGTTGAAATGGTTTTCATTCAGAGCAATAATTGAGATGGGGGCAATTCAATGGGCAACAGCGACAATTGTAAGATTGTGTGCAGTTGTTACTACAATAAAAAGAACTTGCAGCATTGTCGCTAAAAATCCGCAGCCCTTTGTGGAGTGAAGAAAATAGGTCCGTTCAACCTGAATTCAGTTCATACAATTATACATGATGCTTATAAATTTTGCACTACAAACTTTTAAATTCACTCAAAACTTTAACTGGCTGCACAGTTGACCCAGCTATTTACCACAAATAAGTTTTCTGGTTAAGATTACTTTGAAAGAATCTGTCTTAAGACATGTCAACGTTGGAACTACTGCAAACAGTTGAATTGTTTACAAGTACTGGCTGGGAATAGAACTTTACCATTGCACATGCAAAAGCGACAAAATTCTTTCCACTAAAATGCTGAGTACGCCACTAGAAATGATGCAACATCCATCTGCTTGGAGGGCAGTTGTGATAATACTGTATTTAATCAATCACAGAAACCAACACAAATTAGTACATACTAAATTAGCTATGCATTGTGCATAAACCAGGACGGCGGATAACTAACAAAACTACAGCTCTTCGTCAGTGCTGCCAACGGGCCAAAACTAAGGACCAAAGCAGTGAGCAAGTTAAACCCCCCTCAGAGGCATGTTAGAGTGATGGGTGATAATGAAAAATCAATGCTGGGACACGAGATCTTTATTTCCACACAAACCACTGATGATGACACTGTCTTTGGTTGTGCGTAGCTAGAAGCGGTTTGAAGCACATTTATTGCCTCAAAATGCACAATAGAAAATTGGTTCTACACAAAATAAGGAGTAAGATATAAACGTACAAAGAACTACGGTGATTTTGATATATGAGGCTCGTTGCCAACTCTTTGACGCGTTGGAGACATTTTTGAAACATTTCTACACAATTGACAAAATTTGTAACTAATAAGTTTGGAGCAGTTGGTGCGTTAAATACAAAATCAAAAAAAGGCTGAAAATAAAATGTTGGATCTGTTACGGTTAAGGCCCAAAACAAATTTAGTGCACTTCATTTTTTCCCGGAAAATCTACATAAATGATAAAAATTCATCCCAATAACTTGTATCTGGTAATTAAATGATATAGGTTTTATATTCCGTCACTTTATCCCGACAATAAAAATAAAGCACCCACTCTCGATATAAAATTCAAATGCAGAACGTTTCATTCACTTCACAGTCACACCCAAGATCATGAGCATTCCCAAAAGCAATACGCATCTCTCGGGCCATATAAACATCATCTCATTTTCTGCTTTGTCACTCGTACAATACGACTCTCAGTACCTCGCTGCTGTATCTAACCGATTCCCTGTACTTAAAATCCATCTTTAACACTTGCCGAAATCTAAAGAATCACTTTCCGAGTTCTAACGGTAAAATAACACGGTTTCAAATTATTTCAATGGCATCCCTTTCTAGGGATCTCTCCTAGAATGCGCTTGTATGAATCGTGTAAACTTTTATACAAAATGTAGATATTTTATAAATAACAATTTATTTCTATTTAAATTACAGCATCCAATAATTACTTTGCAGACTGAGACAATATTTACCCTGAGCCATAAACGTTGTATGCTTTACTTGTCTATTTACCATCAACAGTACTTTTTATGCAGTCTTTTGTTTTCTATTTATTTTTCAAGTAAACAGCTTATCATATAATGTTGGAGACACAAAGTTCATCTTGCACAATTCTCCAGCCGTAACAACAATACAAAGTGTCCCCTACCATTCTTCGTTTTGTTTTGTCCATCAACTACAGAAAACTTTTAAATTGGTGATTTATCCATTCGATTTTCCCTGCGACGCGTCCAAACGTTTGAGCATGGAGGAATGCACAGACTAAGTCTACATACACATACATGAAACAACAGTATTATAATAATGAACACTCCCTATCACCTTTTCCGTTGTGGCTGCCATTTGTACTGTGCTGCTGCGGTTACGGTTTCGTCAGCTATCTTCTTCTTACGCGCTTTTTTGTCCTAGAAAATAAAAACACCATGGTAACCCAAGTTATTTTAACATTGTGCTGCAAGAATACCTTATTTATTCGGATAGAACACCTGGTGTTAAAACCAACTTTGAAATTGTGAAATTATTTTTAAAATTTTTGTACAATATATTAATTGCATGTGATAAATGTATAACTGTCAATAAAGGTCCACGTTGGTTCAATTCGAATAAAAACAGCATACAGGTCAATCATTTGACATGAAAAAATCCGAAATAAAATCGAGTCCGATTTAGATCCAACCAAAACACTTTCGCCTTTGCTTTATCGGGACAAAATACAGTGTTGGTGATTTCAACGTTCACATTCAACATCCACATAGGATGCAGACCTGTTAGTCACAAAACTAAAGGAGTTGAACTTGGTGAACACGTTTGTCAGTCGAGATAATATGATATGTGTAATTAACTGCAATAAGAACTCTTAATGGAGGTAATCGCTGCAATTAACGTGCATCTTTCCGCGGCCCATCCTCACAGGTGTGCAGCTTTCAAGTGTCCGCTTTACCTGCACAAGGACACGTACACCTGAGCGGCGATCCCTTTATCTCTAATTTTACCTGTCTATTGTCGTCAATTAAAACAAGTAGAAAGTAAGGTGAACTTAGTGAGTCAATTAATGATGGATCTAATTACCGACTTTTCAAAGCATTTAAGAGTGGTTCTGCCAGCCGTAAGCTGCTATGTACACTCTGAAGTCGTCAAGTACGTTTAAGACGCGAACACATACAGGAGTACTAAAATATTGAATTCTATTCTAATTCTGGATGTTTTATAAATGAAATGCAATTGATGATACACCAATATTTTCTCCTACGATTGAGCGCTAAATATAAATAAAAAATATATAATATAAGGAGAAAAACAATGCAGTAGGGGTAACCAGGTAACAGTGCGCGTAGTTTGGGAACGGGAGAAGGAGTGAAAAGGATATGTGGTACAAACGCTACAGAGCTCGTTGGACGTGTGCATTTGACAGACATACACCCAGAAGGTTGCCTCGTTTAATACTTACCATTAAATGTTTCTTCACTTCCATTTTCTGCGCGATGATGTTCAGCTGTTTTTCTCGTTCGATTCTCTTACCTAATTCTTCGTACCTCTTCGCTCTCCTTTCTGCTAATTTCTACAGGTTGTAATAGATAAAATTGAGTTGGTGTGTATTAAGCTAACTTGTTTTTTCTGGATCCACTCTGCAGTTTTTGTAAAAAGTCATAAAATTACGTTCCATTTGGTGCCAAAACTAGCACATTGTTAATTTCAGTGACCTTGATAGTGATACCCGAACGTGACCGAAATGTCTACTTGTACATCTGCACCATAAACAAATTTTCCGGATGAGATCAGAGCTTGAACAAAGTCTGACTGAGGACTGAAAGTTAAACTTTTGTGCTTGCATAGGCGATTAAAGAAATAAAAATGTACTGATACTGCTGTACCTCCATCGCTTCTTCATCCACTTGTTCGGCGCCCGTCGCATTCTTCAACATATCTAACCGTGGTCGGTTGTACGTTCTGTTGACTAGTGCTGGGTGTGTATCAAAGTACTTGGCCGCGTCAAACTCTTTGGCTAAATAGTAAAGATGAGAAAAGAACAATTCAATAATGGAGAAGTATGAGGATACTTTTTGCTAACAGTACACCTACAAAGACCAAATACTGTGTCCACTTCGATGCTTTTTAAAGGTTACAAAATATTGACGTATTCGGAATACATACGGACAATGGATATTCAGTTGAAAGTTGAAACCAACCTTGCTTTTTCCCCGTTACAAATGAGGTGGTCACACGTTATTTGTTGCAATGTTCATTGAGATTTGAGTAATAAACTGTTTTATGTGCAAAAAAAGAATTACCACATAAGTCGATGACTCAAAAATGGAAACATATAGAAAATCTCAAAATCCAAAGTTCATGAATAAAATTACTTTAAACAACATATATCATAACCTCACAAAGTCTTTTGCTGAGACTCTGAACTTGCAAACATTATTTATCATGTCGTTTTATGTGAAGAATGCCGTTTCTTCTCTTTTATCAGCATTAGAACTTTTAAAAGAAATTTTAAAAGTGTCATGGGGGTTGGGGAAAATAAAGTTCAATAATGTTGAACTTGCGATGTGGACTACGTCATTTATTCATATTTTGGGCTAACATCACTCAACTACACACTTCATATCGCATAACTGTTCAGAAGTTCATCAAACCACCTGTGAGATGTGTTGTTCAAAAGTATTGCCGTAGTTTCCTAATCATGGAACTTTTAAGTCCTTATAATTTTCCGTCGCATAAAAATGTTGGTGGGTCTGGAGTTGTTATGGCTTTACGAAGTGGTCATTTGAACACCGTACAATGATTGCAAACCTGTAAACAGTGTCTTTGCTATCGTTGACCACTTCGCATACAGATTTCCGGTTGCCTACCCGACACACACATATTACTATTTGATCAATCTGGATGAAACATTCCATCTCCGCTCAAGCAATAAACAACTAACTTATAACTTCATAAAGCGACAACTCACAAAGTGTCATTTTTCTGTCTTCAATCATTCCCTAATATTTTATATTGAATCCTGTAATCCGAAGCTGTGTAGGGCGGATAGTTGAGGTGGATTTATTCTGGATACGAAGTGGAGATCCGTGGTGATGGATATGCTGTCACTCTGTGGATGGGGGTGTGGGTGTGCGGGAGGGGGGGAGTGAAGGGGTGTAAAGGGGGGATTTAAAGCTCTAAGCGGTTCTCATCTATCAATAAGGGCTTCACATTCGGACGACCTTGGCGCGCGCGGGAGAAGCGGTCACGCTCGCGGGAATTACCAAATTAGTGAACTTGGTTCTCCCAGATTCGTCTTTAGAAGGACACCTGTACAAGAACTAACCTGACACGCGTTAATACTCCCTTCATTTTGAATGTCTTTGTGTAAGTTAACAGATGCTTTATTTATTTCGCATGGTGACACATCGTTTCTGATACTATCCAACCCAACGACTACCAATTTAAGTACAAACTACATGCATCTCAACCTGGTCCCTTGTGTTCCTGTAACTGTGCTCATAAAACTAGCCGCAAACCTAACTACATGCAAAAGGCGTTAACGAGAAGCTAAACTACTAAACTAGAGAACATTGACCTATGCGAACCAACCAGTAGTTGTCGCATTATGCGCAAATGTACATTTTACGGTTTATATTCCAGATTTCTTGCTAAAATCACCACATCCTGGACGGCAGAGCCCTCGGTGCATTATCGCAGCAATAAACCTCTCCGACTGAGCGCGGACCACATTTAGGTTTCTGGGAGGATGAACTCCTGGAGACGTAAATGATGATCGCTTCGATGCCACGTCTTATTTATCTTGATTACTACAGCCAATAATCACGTGTTTACTCTAAGTGTTCTTAATGATGATCTACCTTTTACCAATCACTGTTTTAACCCGTTCAGTGTCGACCGACGGTGTGTACAGATAAACCTGCCATGTTACGCCACTTGTTTAGAACGGGAAAATGCCTCATCTTTGAAGCAAGCTTCTCCTTTGAAACCACGTCTGCGACAGTGTTTGCTTACACTTCCAAAAGGATCGTAATTAACTCTCTTGTAAGTTGAACGAGATTCTGTGATCCCTTCGCGCGAATTATCTTGTCAATATTGAAAACCATAATGTGGAAAACATAGGAGTAAAGCTTGGACGCCCATTATGAGAAAAGAATAATTAAAAAAAATTGGGATGCCAGTTAAACGCTTTGGTCAGCAAATACTGAACTTTCATACATGGTATTGTCGCGAAGTGGCTTTTTATTTCAGATAGATAGTAACGGGTCATCTTCACAATTTGTATTGGCATAACATGGGAGAATTGAATTAGTCCCGGATCATTCTATTTTGATTGAAAAGTCCTTAAATCAACAAAAGCAGCTAGAATCCTTAGCCAGGGTGGTTCCAGTTGAGTGATTTCAGTCACAAGTGGCTGAGCACAAGGTGCCTGGATGATCTAGATTGCCCATATATGGTTTGATTGACCTGGGTCATGTCCTAATTTACCATATATGGATATATATGTCCCAGATACAGCAGAAATGCATAGAAACCATGTTTCTAGGCAGAAATGCTACTGTAGGGTTCCTACATGATCA
>JBCAUI010322186.1:0-15283 GCA_038406195.1 Haplosyllis anthogorgicola | reverse complement strand
TGAAAGTCAATTGAAAATTTCATGCTGAGTTATTGAAATTCGGACGTTAACTTTTAATAGTAATTTCACGATCTGTACCGAGACACTGCCCAACATCTTGGTCACACCGTGTGACATGTTTTTGTTCTCAAATGGTGCCAATTTGATAGAAATCTTAGAAGCTGAATTTCCTGATTCTGATTTGCAACTAAGCATTATTACCAAAAGGAATGAATAGGAAATTAACAGGTGGGTGAACGTGCATTGTTGCACTTGTTCCACTTCTTTGATGGGTAACCTAAAACGTCCATGAGCTCAAAAAGCACCAGGAACCAGGTGGGAAAGGTCAAGGTGCATGGCTGTGAACTCTGTTCAAACTTGTTCACTCTTCCAGCGATAGACTCTTTAGCCACCAGGATAATTCTCGTTTTGTAATTGTTATCAAGCGCAGCAACTTAGAGATGAAATGCAAAGTTTGTGTAGCTTCTTCACTTTGAAAAAAAAATTTTAGCCATTAGGCTGGTTTTGATGTGCTGTACTGGACACACAAAAGGGCGTCATAAATCATAAAGTTTCAGATGGTACCAAAGGCATTACTAATAGAAGTATAAAATGCCAAAAAAATCAATAGAAACTATAAACAAACATAAGATAAATTCTTGTTATCACCTAGCTGGCTAAAAGGTCTTCATTTCCTGTTTACACGAAAAGCACAGTGTGCTCTTTAAGGGTCTCCATATACAGCATGTACATGTGTAAGAATATATAATGCAGATGTAGACAATGTCTAATTGAATTGATATGGTGAAACAATTAATAGATGGCACAGACGTATTCCGGCATTTTTCATAGACGCAATCCGGCATTTTTCATAGACATAAAATGAAGACCTTTTAGCCAGCTGCCAAATCATGAGTAATGTATTGTTATAAACTCTTTTGGTTAAATAGTTCTAATAATTTTAAACCGGTGAGAGAATTTAACCCGTTAACTGGTTAACAGGGTGGTGAAAAGGACCCAATCGAAAGTTTTAAAACCACAGGTATTTAAAGCATTCTCCTCAAGTATCGCACTGACATATGAGGTATGTAGCTTTTATGGTAATAAATTTATTTTATTTTAATGTGGTTTAGTTTTCTTTTTAATATCTGTGTCACATCTTTGGAGATAGCACTAAAACTGTTATATTGCTATCTCCAAAAATGTGCTGCAGATATAAAACAGACAAATTAATCATGTTTAGATAAAAGAAATTCCTTGCCTTAATAGCTATATACCTCATGTGTAGTCAAAATACTTTAAGAGAAATTAATAAATATCTGTGGTATTAAAACTTTTGATTTGGTCCGTTTCCCCATCCTAGTTAAGTAATTAATCATTAACATCCCAAGCGCTGATTAGCTTAAGGGGGCGTAATACAACAAATAATTAGTAAGAGAAACTGGTAATCCTATTTGTGGAATCTTCACAAGTAAATTAACAGGTGGACTTAAACGCATCAGATGTTTCCTTATTGCCTTGCGACACATGTGCTTTAGATCCATGTCGGATCCAGTTTGATGTAGGTTATGTTTTTTGAGAGTGACGTCACTCATCATTGCTCCTGCAGCAAACAACAAGAGAGCCATTTCTGAACTTTCAGTTTTGTGTACAGTTTTGATAACAGAAGCTCCAGCTTTGAGAAGAAACTTAACCTTGTTGAGCTTTCCTATTGCACATGCTTCCATTAAAGCAGTGTGCTTGTTGATATTAACAGCATTCACATCAACTCCTGCTTGAATAAGGGATGCTAATATTTTATTATCACTGCCAGTGAGTGCAGCACAGATTAATGCTGTATTACCATCTTTTCTTACTGAATTAACATCAGCTCCTGATTTTAACAACAGATTGACGCAATCCACGTTACCATTTCGTGCGGCCACCACTAATGCAGAACCATGCATTTTAGATATTTTATTCACATCAGCTCCTGCTTGTATTAGTAAATGCGCACAGCTGTGATGGCCTCTCCATGCTGCGTGTATTAAAGCTGTGTAACCACATATATTCACATGGTTCACATCAGCTTCTGCTTCTATCAGTAGAGCTACACACTTGGAATGACCTTCCCAGGATGCTATCATTAGTGGAGTATCACCCGATTTATCTTGTTGAACATTTACATCAGTCCCTTGACTTAAGCACTGTTTGATTGACGTTTCGCTTCCCCTTTTTGCAGCATCTAATAATGCTCCTCTCTCCGTATTCTTTATCTCGACTTCAGACAAGTGATACATCTCTGGAATGGAAATTTGGCTGGAGAGGTTCTATCAAAACAGCGTAATTATTGCAATACAATGATTCCTGGCGAAATTCATCTGTGCTAAAATTTTAAGAAAATTTACCTTAGCAGGTCAACAATTTTATACCTACACTGGTTAGCTAACTAAATTAAATTTTTAGGCAAAAATGAATGATTGAATTTTGAGAAACTTTTAGTCTGTTGGAAACAGTGTGATCCTTCGATCACAAGTGACTATTGTGATGACATATTGGACTTCCGCTGCGGAGAGCCGTCCTGCTAAATTTTAGCCACATTGTTTTTGGTGAAAGTAAAATATCACGATCCCAGAAGTCTTACATAGAAAAATGAAACGTCACAAATTTCCCAACAAAGTTAAATTAAACCATAATGTAAGCCTAGTTTTCCTTTTTAATTGATTTAAATTGATTTAAAAGAAAGTGTCATTTATAACTATACAAAATATACAGCACTGGAGGATCCAGGACTTCTCGTTCCGGGGGGGATGGGGCACCAACCTTGGGGAGCCCAAGATTTTAACCAATTTTTGCGTAATATCGTCAAATACTGCATGGAAATTTGGGCTGTATGAGTGGGGGGGGCGTAGAGGCGCCCCACTCCCTGGATCCGCCAATGTACAGTACGAGTCAATAAAAAAATAGTGTGTACCTTCGATGAAAATTTCCTTTGACACAGTTTCCACGATGTTTTTCTATCAGTTTGTATTGATCACTGCAGGTGGGATGATGCGATTGAACACTTATGTTTTGTGTGTCATACAAACCTATTTACGCAGTCACGCGTGCGATAACCATGCACCGCTACTAGAGATCTACAATGTAGAGGTCAAGGTTATTTCATTTTGGGAAAAATGCTTTCAAAGCAATCATGCATTGCGGGAATAGGAAATGAGAGAAAGTTCAAAGACATGGTCAGATAAGACTCCATAACATTTTACTTTTAGAATGAAAATTCTTTTTTTTTAATCAAGCATTTTTTGGGGATCAAGTTTGTAAGTTTATTTCGTGTCCGTAAATATAATAATTATGTATTGTTGATATCCTTCAAAACGAAAAATAAAGAAAGAAAGAAAGAAAATTTATTCCTCAGCAGACCTGCTGTGTACGTTGAGAAATATTTCTAAATTTTTATTTGTTATTTTCAATTAAATTGTTTGCCAGTCAGAAAATATCAACATTCATTTGGAATGTTCTACACGTTTTCGTGTGATAGGTTTATGGATTGTACTTTTGGCTCGTATTTTTGCAAAGCATGTTTAGCCGCGTGGAAGTAACAGTACCTCTTAGACCTGTTTTCGGGCAAAATGACCGTCAATCTGCTGCATTCTGTAGTAACGAGTATTATAACCGGCAAATAAGTTGTCTGACATCGACATTGTATTATTTATACATTGAAATATTACATGAAAACATGAAATAATGAAGTAAGCACATATTACATAAATGGGTAAATTAGTGTGTAGCCTTTCTTAGCTTTCGTTAAATATGCACTTTTTTCCGTTCTTATTGGTCAAGATCAATCAATTCACTCTTTTGTCACACAAAATTTTCTTCATGCAAGAGCGATGTCATGTGTTGTCATTTGCATATCCGTGAATGTATTCAAGATACATGCAGATACTAAAATATTCCAGCGTGAAGGCCACAGTACTCAAAATAGTTATCTGCCCAGATCAATCAGACATTTTCTGCAGCGGAAAAGAACGTGTAAGGGACGAAAGCAAACACAGGCTACAAGTTTACTGAAAACATGCACAATTACATATTATAAAACAAGTAATCAGTAAGAGAAGTTGGTGAACCTATTTGCGGAATTTTGACGATCAAATTGCTCCTCGGTTCTATGTTTATTAGATGTTTTCTTATTGTCTCCCTACACAAATCTTTCAGAAAGATGTTTGATCCAGTTTGAGGTAACTGATTATCATCCAGAACGGCAAGTAACAATTGTACCATCTCCGAGTAAGTAGTTTGATGTCCAGTATCATTACAAACAGTAGATCCGGATCTGTTTGTTGCAATATAATCTGCGAGCACATTTTGACCTAGTTGGTCGTATTGTGAAGCACCGCAGTCTAAAAGGAAACCCACTTTTTCCACTTTTCCCATTTCCAACGCTGCCATCAGTGCAGTGCAACCGCGGTTATTGGCTGCGTTCAAATCAGCTCCTGCCTTAATGAGGGAAGCTAAAATTCTGTTATCAGTGCCTATAAATGCGGCACAAATCAATGCAGTGTTGCCATCTCTTCTAGACGCATTCACATTGGCTCCTGATTTTAGTAGCAAATCAACGAATTCAGCATGGCCTTGTCTGGCAGCCATGAGCAAGCTGGGCCGAACTCATCGGATGATTTGTTCACATCAGCTCCTGCTTTTATTAACAATTCCGCACACTTGTAACAACCTTTCCAAATTGCATAGATCAATGCTGTGTAGCCAGTCTGATTAGCTTTGTTCACATCAGCTCCTGCTTCTATCAGTAAAGCTACACATTTGAGATAACCATTCAGTGAAACTTTCATTAACGGTGTGTCACCATCTTTATCTGTGATATTCACATTGGCTCCTGCCTTCAATACCGATCGGAGGGATGTTAGATTACCCAAGCCTGCGGCCTCTATTAATGCTGTGTCAGTTTCCATATCTCTTTCGCAATGCCATTACTGTTCTGGCCTGTAAATAGACTTCAACCATGAGAACTAATAATTCCAACTGATTTCACCTTGTAGCACTTGTGTTGGGCAAAGCATTCAGTAGCAGTTGTTATTATGTACACACATCGCGGCACAGCATGTTTCACAATGCCCCCGTGAAGTTACCTTCCTAGGTGAAATATTCTATTTAGAGACGTATCCTAATGGCGGAATCAGCTACATTGAAGTGTTACTCTGTGGCAAAAATCATTGTTATCTAGTGCAAGGTTAACGTCTCCCCTAGTGAAACAGCACAGGCTGTGTAATGTTTACGTCTGTTCTGTGGCGGTACGCTTTGAGTGCTATCGCCAGTTACGCACTTGGCCTAAAGTAAGTCCTGGTGAGAGTACAGAGCCAATGTGATCGGTGCCTCAAAGACCCTTAACGTGGGCTGTCTTATATGTGTTTTCTCCTTGTTGGGTTTTTGGGTCAGGCTTTCATGTTTTAGCTGCCAAGATTGGTCTATTAATTGCATCGTATGTCGTCTAGGACCAGTATTTTATATGAGTATACCCAGCACCTCTTCCATTCTCAGACAATTTTGTATGTGAAAGGGCATCTAAAGGGTCAGCTAGCTCAAGACATACCGTTTTATATTTTATTACCGCAAAACACATGGGCAGATAAATGCAGGTTTTTTGTGATGCATTGACGTCAACCCCACTCAATACCCACGACCATTGTATTCAGCTGGAGATGCCATGATCTTAAGCCTCTGTTCATTCTGTCATAAGAGGAGGAAAATCTATTTATAATACATGACAATGTAACAAAGAATTTAACTCTGTAAAATTTAATGCAATTAATAATAATACAGTCAAGTCTACGTGAAGAGAAAGGTCAAAATTGCGATGAAATCCTTTCGCTCGACAGAATCTTTCTTTCGAGACGGATCAAATGTAATGCGTTTTAATACTGCAGAGAATTCCCTTCTCTGGAGACAAACTTTCTCTTCACAGACTTTCCTCTCATGCAGACTTTACTGTACATAATCATCAATAACCAAATGTTCGCATCTTAGTGTGTAGCCTGTGTTTGCTTTCATCAGTTTTCCGTTCTTTTCCGCTCTTTTCCGCCACAGATAGTGGCTGATGGATTTGAGTGGATAACTATTTTGAGTACTGCAGTACTGCAGTATTCATGCTGTCATATTTTGGTATCTGCATACATCTTAAATACCTACACCCGTGTACAAATCATAACACGTTAACAGAATTGCTCTCACCTCATAAAACTTTTGAGTGATAATGAAGTGCATTGCTCAATCCTGGCAGATAAGAATGGAAAAGAGTGGAAAAGCAATGAAAACATGCAAAGGCTACATGTCCTAAATATCCAAAAAGCATATTGAGTTGAATTGCAACCGTATCGTAGTGAGGCAGATAACTTAGTTCATTGCATAACAAATAATATGCAAGTCCAATTGATTCTGAACATTAAAAGAAACTGTCCTACCTTACGATACAGTTCTATCTGCTGCTCAATGTAAAAGCTCATAACAACACATGTTGCTAAATATTTTATTGCTTGTAATAATAGATCATAAACTAGAAACATATGTTCAATTAAATCTGTTTAAGATAAAATACAATATTTATGCGACTTATGACAGATTGGCATAATCTAGGCCAGTTTGTGTTTCAAGCATGAGAAAGTCACTTGGAATCTATAGCTGGAAAAAGTAATAAATGCGGCAAAAATATTCTTTATTTAAAGAAGCATGCAGCATTTCTTTGAAGAATTGCTAACGACAAAAACAATTTTTTTTCTTTTGTCAATCCCGAGCAAATCTACTTATTCTACAAAACACAAGAACTGTTTCATTTTAAAAAGGATTTTCATCATAAATTTTTTTGTCTTCCATCAACATTTGTTGAGATGAAATGCAGTCCATGTACCTAAAACATTTCCAACTTCCTCTCATATTAATGATCGATTTTTGTAAAAAGACTGAATTCTGGCTTTCTCTTATTTAACTAAAGAGCTTACATTTACATATGATTTAATTGCAATTGAAACACAATGGACTGCATGCCTTTTATTAATTCAAATGTCTGAAAATATGTCTGGAAAATTAGGTTCATTAGGTAGATTTTGTGGTTCAGATAAATTAATCAATCAAAACCTCGAGTAGATACAAATAAGAAATTCAACTCACCTGTAACAATGAGTCCAAGAGTCATATATCGGTTCAAAATTTGAACTGCTGTTCACAAACTAGGCAACGCACGTCACAAAATGCTAAGTTCAGGTCTAACATACAAAAGTCGGTCAGGTGTAGCTAAATTGAAATGCTTGGGGTTGTAAAACGAATGTTTGGTGACCCATTACCTTACTGCATTGGCGGATCCAGGATTTCCCGTACGGGGGGCGCCCGGCCCGTAGGGGGGCGCCAACCCAATTTTCACCTATTTTCGCCCAAAAATTGAGAAAAACTGCATGAAAACGAAGAAAATTTTGGCCAGGGGGGGCGGGGGACGGCCTCCTGCGTCCCCCCTAGATCCGCCAATGTATTTTGTAGACACGGTTCCTGTGGCAAAATAATGACTCAGTTTCTTTTCAACTTTGGAACTTACTAAAGATAAAGATGATATAGTAAGTTTACTAGATTATGGAGACAAGAAAATCTACCCTTTTTATGATAATTTTTGTACAATAATTCTGTTGAAAAATCTTGCTGAACCACATTGGTTATCTGTTAAATGTGATGAAAAATTGTTGGGGGATGTTTTGTGCATACAAAAAAGAAATATCAAAACACTAGTACAAGGGCCAAGTACAGTTATTTACAAAAAATCATGCGTCTTGAAACATGGATTATGCTATGAATTTTTATATGGTTCAGCATCCAAACTAGCTCTTGAACCACAAAAAGACAACAAATATTCAACTCAGACGTTGGAATGTTTAAATATCTATTTGATGCCGTAAGTACAAAATTTCCACCTATTTTGTCATATGATTTTATTTATTTCACAAGCCACGAGAAATATTCCAACAGTTACATGCCTGTGAAGCAGAAGGTAGAGAATGGTATGTTTAAGGCATTTTACATTTTAAAGAATAAACCATCTTATTTCATTAACACCAGTGGTAATGTATTTCAGTGCAAGGAAGAGATGTTTATATCTATTGTATAAGTATGTGATGGTAAGAAGGATTGCCCAAATTTGGATGCATTGGATGAAGTTGGATGTGTTTTCAATGAAAGTAAAAACAGCACAGAAATGTGTAAATTTGTTGTGAACAAGACTAAAAGAAAATCCTGTTCTTTATTCTGTTTTGAAACAAGTGATGGTGCATGTCATACATTCTCAGAATACAATGTTTTCCATCAAGGAAGTAATGGAACATTCCAAAGTAATAATGGCGATTATATCAATGGAAAACTGGTGAATGATTTAATTCCTGATTGTGGAGATAGTGATGAAGATGAAGTACACCTTGTGTCTCTGGCAAAATATGGCAAAACATTCATGTGTAAAGAAAAATATCAATTGCAGTGTAGACAAGGTCATTCTAAATGTTTTAATAAATCAGATATTTGTACTTGATGAGTTTCTTCATTTAATCCCATGTAGAACTGGTGAACACATGCAAAATTGTAAGGAATTTGAGTGTAATATGGAATATAAATGTCCAAATTACTACTGCATTCCATGGAGCTATGTATGTAATGGTAAGTGGGATTGTCCAGGTGGTTATGATGAAAATGAAAGGCAAAGATGTAGAGTAAGTAAAAAATGTAAACATATGTTTAAATGTCAAAACAGTCAGATGTGTATTCATGTAGGGAATGTTTGTGATGGAAATCTAGATTGTCCCACTGGTGATGATGAAAATGTTTGTTCATTGCAAGATAAAACTTGTCCCTTAAGATGTAATTGTTTGCATTTTGTTCTGAAGTGTTTTAAAGTGACTGAAGATAGTATCATTTTATCAAAGAAGTTGCCATACTGGATTATATATACAGAAAACGGTAGTAAACACTTTTCCCTGTCAATGCTAAAAGCATTGTTCAAACCATTAAATATCTTGTCTCTGAAATTTTCCATACTTACTGATGCTTGTGATCTACCAATTTCTACAGAAAATATCATTTTAATTGATGTTGGTTTCAATGAAATCAGAATAATTCATGCCAACTGCCAAAATGGGTCTGAAATAATAGTAATTAAAGTGAATAATGATTTCATCTCAAATATTCATGTCAAAGCCTTTTTAGATTTAGTAAGTTTGGAATACCTAGATCTATCAAACAATAATTTAATACATCTCAGTCATAAAACATTTATTAGTACAAATATCAAAATATTATTTATCACAAATAATAGCCTTTCAAGAATATGCAAAGATGCATTCAAAATTTTAAAGATAAGATTACTTAAAACAAATGAGTATGCATTTTGCAGTTTAGTGTCTCAAGATACTGTTTGCACTTCACTGAAACCATGGTATAGGTCCTGTTCAAGTGTACTCAAGACATATGACATTAGATTGACATATTTTTTCATTTCTGCTGTTATACTTCTGGTTAACTTTCTGTCATTTGTAATAGAAATAATATCATGGAGGAAACATTTAAAGGAAAATATGGCATTCAGCATTATTGTTATGTCTGTATACTTGGCAAATCTTTTGTATGATATCAATCTTTTCCTTTTGTGGATTAGTGATCTGGTTTATAGTGACTCATTTGTATTGAGAGAAGCCAAATGGAGACAAATTGTAATATGCTCCACGGTATTTGCAATAGTTTTCAGTTACAACATATTGTCACCATTGCTGTTTTGTCTTTTGTCACTTTCCAGATTAATGATAGTACTTTATCCCCTAAAAACATAATTTAGGAAGAAAACAATTGTTCTCAGATACATCTTATGTGTAGTAATTTTTGTAATTGTCATGACAGCTGGTATTATTACTATAATGTGGAAGTTTTATTTAAACGCTCCTCTAATTTTATGTTTTCCATATGTTGATCCTACTGATTCCACTATTTTGATTAAAAGTACAACATGGGGTACAGTCACATTACATATTTCTACATCCATTTTCATCATTATTGTCCATGTAAAACTTGTCATAGAATTAATAAAATCACAAAGGAAAATGGAGACTTCAACTTCTAAAAGACAATCAAATATGCTATTTTTTTTCCAGCTTGTATCCCTTGTAGGTTCCAATATAGTTTGTTGGTTATCTGAAGACATTATCCTTTTTGTATCTATGTTTCTGCAACAATATTCAATTGATCTGATTCTTTGGTCAATAGTAATCATAGCACCATTCAATGCTATCATTGTTCCTGTAGTTTTCATTTGTACATTTTTGAGGAGTATGTTATCTTAAGATTATTCACTTTAATAATGAGGTGACTGTGGTATTTTGAAGGTGACTGTTGTGCTGTGTGGGAAATAACAAGAAGAGTTACTTGGATTTAGTATAGCTTTATTTCATGATAAAATCATAAGGTAATTTCTCCCTGGTACTCAAGCTGTGGTGTCACTTATTTGAATTGAACGCAAGTGTGTGAACAGTATCTTTATTTATCCCTGGTACCCCTCACTGTAGCACAGTGACAGCGATAGATACTGGTACCAAGGTCAATAATACAACATATACTAGTGGAGACTTTACATTTATTGTCTTAAAAATATTGGTAAAATTAACAATATTAATTTTGACACATAATAATTATGCTTAATAATAAAGAATTTGCATGGAGTATGTTTATCAGCGGGCCAGGTACATCTCAGCTGTGATCTGCGTCAAGTCATTGTGTGACAGGTTTAAACGTTTAAGTTTGTGGAGGATTTAAAATGCGTTTGCTTCTATTGTAACTATCCTGTTGCCACGGAGACCATGATACAGTAACTTTTGTAAACCTTGCCACATATCTGATCTTATGTGCGTCAACGCGTTGTTGTTAAGGTTCAAAGACGTCAGTTTGTTGAGCTGTGAGAATGCACCAGATTCTATGTACTGTAGTCTGTTGTTGATTAAATGCAACGACGTCACCTGTGTCATGCGCAGTGAATTCCCTCGCAGAGTTGTGATTTTGATATGTTTTACGTTATTTTC
The DNA here is from genome assembly GCA_038406195.1 of Haplosyllis anthogorgicola. NCBI lineage: Eukaryota > Metazoa > Annelida > Polychaeta > Phyllodocida > Syllidae > Haplosyllis > Haplosyllis anthogorgicola. The sequence goes on along the minus strand of JBCAUI010322186.1, from coordinate 4,223 downwards.
CTCAGCATCATTATTTGCATGTGGTTTGGAACCCTGGGAACTTAAAAGCAAGCATCCTGCTGCTAGTATATTTTGAAAGTCAATTAGATAAATCATGAAATTCCTATCAATTTGGCAACGTCCAGAACAAAAGAGCGATCGAAAGAACAAAAGAATGGCACGCTATGTTTCTAATGTCCTATTGTTCCAAAATGATAGGAATTTCATGATTTACATTAAACTTTGTCCACAAACACCTTTCTTAACATTAGGATTTTTTCTTAATTTGTATTCTGTTTAATTTGTTTTATTTATCTTATAAGATATGATCATTCTAATTTTGGTAATGATATTTTATTCAATGCATATGAATTGGACCATTTTCAGAAAAATACCAACTGGACGGTCCGTGTATGAAGTGGCCAAAACGTTTTCAAGCCTAATTTCTGAACTGAAAACGGAAAAACGGAGATTCAATCCCCCGGTTTATTGTTTTTCAGTTTTTTACATATCTTCTAAATGACACAAAATGGAAAACGGAGATTGCATAACCTGTTTTATTGTTTTTCTGTTTACATTTATTCCATGGAACTAAAAATGATGAATTAAATCTTTGTTTTCCTGTTTTGTATTAGTTTTTATTCATTTTAAGACGTTTAATGTATCTATAAAACTTGAAAACATAAAAATGGAGCTCAATTTTTTATATTAATTTGAATACATTTTGCATAAACTAGTATTGTCATCTCTTTAAAGACCCCCAGTACAATACGACATTATGCTGGAGTAACAAAACATTCTTGAATATGACTATCCATTCCTCTCATGTGATGCACAGTGTCATCCTGAATTTTGGAAAAATCTTTAATGTTGGTGTATGAAATATGCGATATTTTGTTAATTTATTTTTTAAACAAAATAACATGAAATCAACTTAATTCTGTACTTATGGGAATGAATAAAAAAGTTCTAAAGTTTTGTTTAAATGTACAAACATACTGTTACAAATTTTGAACTTTTAAAATTACAAGTTTTATCTTTATTTTATATTTGGTTATATTTAAAATAGATAATTTGAGTAATGTGTATCAGGCCTACCTTTCTGTTAACTTTCTAACTTTCCTTTCTGTTAACTTGGTTACGCGGGGAACTTAAACTACTAATTTTGACATCTCTCACAAGAGGAACTTTTTTCTTCATCACCTCGTGGCATCAACGTCAACTATTGCAACTGATGTGACACTGACTTATTTAGACTTGACAGGCAGATAAAACAGGCTCTTTCAATGATTCTGATAAACGTAAAAATGTCCCACATATTTAACCAACCGAGTTACGGTACTTACACATATATCTGTAATATGTGCTAGGTCTTCAGGTCCCAATACATTTGCTTAGTGAAAATACTCGTAGTTCGCAAAACTGGAGGAAACCTAGATTCTAAGTTAAATGGGGATATACTGAGTTTTTAGTAAATAAAAGAATCTATAAGCAATTACTCTTTAGGATCAAACCATGCAATTATGTGACAGTTGGATTAACTTGCAACGTTCGGTGAGAAGTGACAAGTAAAATCCCTAGCATAATGCAGGTGAGTCCTAATTAGTGTTTATTTTATTAATTTTATTTTTTAGAGGGGTGGGGTGTCACTGACTGAAAGCAACAACCGACAATTCAATAAAGTATTTTCGATTAAAACGTTTACATAATTTTCAATTTAGAAAAAAGTGTGATGATATTGAAAACGCAAATTTTTGGGATAGACGGCTAATTTTCAGCACAGCTGCAGATTCCATTGATCTTACTCTAAAATTTGGAGTATCAAAGTTTAGAATCTTGCTGGATTAGGCTAAAATTAACAAAGAATGTACATAATTTTTATTATGTCCACTAAATAAGGCAAATTTTCTTTATTATGCAGACAAATGTACATTACATTAAAATATTATAAAATAAAATAGCTATGATATTGGCAACTGTAAAATTACCTTTTAACTTCTATTTAGATATTACTTTGTTAAAAATTAATATTAAAAGCCGTTTTAGCAGTCCACAATTGATAGACATATGTCTGAATATTAGGCCGACAGGTGATGCACAACCTTGGGTCTGGATTTGGATCCGAAATTGGGATGTTGTGAGTTTCTATTCTGGGACGAACGTAAAAGCGTCTTTACATTAAACAAGCAAAAAGCCATGGACGCAGAAACACAGACAAACAGCCTGGGGCTCCAGGACCAAGAGTTCCTTTAGATTGTACAACATGAATGGAGAGGCAAAATATTAGCACAGAAATGACACCAAAATACTCATATTACCATCTCCGGAGTTTCTCTTCCGAGTGCAATTTGTCAGAAATGGCAGAATTTTTATTTCGAAAAACATGTCCAACCCTCCTGAAAAAATGAATTTTTTTTTAACAAAAAATGATTAATTTGATATGATATTTCCACGCTAGGTGAATAATGGAGAACAAATTCTTATGTCAATTCAAATTTAAGTTAAAAAAAAATGCTGCAACAAACAAAGTCAATTGTGAATAGATCCAAGGTACATCGGTCTGACGCCCCATCCCTTAGTCCTATTTTCATTTTCATGTATTTCCCCCTATTTTTCATATTTTGAGGGATTTGGAGATCGGGTAATTATAGCCATACCGTTTTAAAAAATTCTGGACCTATGCTTGAATTTCAATTTTAAGCTTTACTTGTTTCCTGATTGCCGCTCTCAAAACAATTCTGTCCATGAAAAGTAATCCAACAAGATAAAACAAAAAGTTCGACCTCGGACGATCAGGTGTCGCAGCTTAAAACGACGAGCAGATAATTGAAGAGCCTGAGAGCGTGAGGCTAGGGCTCGGATCAGAAGTGTCATCGGTAATCGCACTGCTGACAACGATCAAATATTCTGATATTTGCAAGTTGTCAAAATAATCATAAAGAGTCCATGTTTACTCGTAAAAAATCTTAAAATGGTGTTATGACTTTGATTATTTCAATTAACAGATAATTTTTATATTTACATCTTTTTTACGGGGCTATCTACCTTTTGAATTCTAAGCGTGCAGAAAGTTATTAAAACACCATTATGGCTATTCTGATATAACTTTTAAAAGATATACAACAATCTGACGATGTCAAACGTTAATGTCAAAGGTTATCATCGACCATCGATCACCTTTCATTGCAATGAAATATTCGGAGATTCGATTAACCGTCCGAGCCCTACTCGAGGCACGGAGGATCGGGTGCACTAGGGGTGTGCTTCTAGTTCCAACTCGACTAGTTCCGATGTGACCACGAGAGATATCGTGTGTTCGTCTGTGCAAACATGCGAGCCCTGCGCGGAATATCAGATTTACCATCGTTTAACCTCATTTTTATTTTTCTGTTCGGAAAATAATTTTGTTCCGCGGCAACTGATTGTAATGCATTGTGATGAAAATTACCCTAGTCAGTAGTTATTTTAATTCAAAATTTCGGCTTGTTATTCTAATTTAACAGCATAAATAATGTGCACTAAGCTGTAAAACTAAGGATTATTTTAAACATAACTAAAGTTTAAGTTATTCAGTCTTGATATGTCGTTGATATAGTGCTAATGTACATCAACTGCGGCACAACTTTTAACTTCCTAGTGGCGAACTCACTTGAGAACTCACTCAACCTTGGTGTGAGCTATCCCTCAAGTGAGCCGTCGTCACCTCATGGTGAATGAGATTGGTGGCAGCTCCACTTGCGCATGTCCGTTCAATATTATTATTTCAAAACATTGAATTATAAATTTATAATACAATTGAGACAGCTGAACCAGTAGAGTGACAGATTGACAGATCTCAGTGTAAGAGGTCAGGGGTTCGACTCTGGGAGCAGGAGCTGATAAGGTTTGTTCAACCTTACATGGCAAGATAAAGGGAGGGTGGATGGGGGTTGAGATTAGTAAACACTTGGAAGGCAGAAATGCCAAATCTCACACATTGAGCGTGAGTCACACGCATTTCAGGTGTGTCCCACACTCTCATGCAAAAGTTAGTTCTAATAAAAGTTGCATTTGACATACAATTATGGTACTATGATGCATGCAAAATACAAAGATTAACAAACTAAATTCGTAATTTGGTTATGTCGCAAAGTGACTTTTTTCCTTTAAAATAGATTGTAAAGGGTTAACTTCACAATCCATATTGGAATAGCATTAGGGTATTGATTTGATCCCAGATCATTCTATTTTCACTTGAAAAGTCT
>JBCAUI010322185.1:0-28969 GCA_038406195.1 Haplosyllis anthogorgicola | reverse complement strand
AAGGTCAAGGCTGACCGTTAGGCTGGTAGCGGTGTGCTGGGGGTGAAGGCTGTGTATGCTGGTGCCATACCTAGACAAATACCAAATGTTACGTTTTCAATGCTCTTTTCGAATGGAATGATGAAATGAAATGACAGTAATCACATGCGGTACCGACAAGACACAGACACGCTTCACTTGTTTTAAGCTCAGACTGTGCAAGAAACCATACGTATGTGTTTGTATTATTCAGTTCGTGCACAGGTCGCAACATTAAAACCACTGAGAAAAAGTAAATATTGTCTTGCGAAGGAAAAACTGCTGAGGGGCATATTTTATATTTTGTTACACAATAACTGAAAATAATGCGTGTCGTGAGCCCTTTAGGCATCAGTTTACACATCTTGAAATATGAGACAATTTAAGTGGTTTTTCCTTCTTCCATTAACAAACGGAAGAAACGAAAGAAAGCAAACGTAAAGGGATTTCTGTTAAATTTCCTTAAAAGAAGCAAATGTATGAATATAGTTTGGGGCAACAATAAGGTTTGAGTGATTGGAAGTTAAAAAGAACAACCTGATGTACTAGTAGATTTAGTTAACAGTTCACACTTGCCATTTGGATTGCAAGCTGACAAGAAGAGTTCGGAAAGATATTGTAAAAGTGAGCAGTGAATATATGGTTTTAAAAGTGTCAAGACGAGAGACTTTTTAGTTTTGACGTTACGGCAGAAAATGTGAAAAGTAGGCTAACTGGCACTTATTAACTCAGATAAAATAATAAAAAGCCCGAGTGTGGGAGTATCTAAGATAAGCATTAAGGTACGCGAAATACAAACCATCACTATGGGAGTGAATCGAACAGCCGGGATAAACATAGAGATAAATATCTACAGATACATAGTGGATAAAGGGATTAACAGTGCGGTCAGGGAAGAAGATGTTATTAACTATATTCAGGTAAGTGTCGGAGGCTAACGAGTTCACGCGCTTGCCACTTGACCCGCCTTGTTGTAGCTGGTCGAACTCGAACTTTGTTTCCGCAAGATCTCGTACTCGAAGTTGCAAAAAAAAAAAAAGTAGATAAAAATACAAAGTTCAGAAAACACGAAAATTCTTTTTGACATGTGCCATAACCTATCGCCACAGAAAACATCTGGGTTATGTCTAGTTATCAGCACAGCGTGGCATCACACCTGGTATACTGGGGTACGATATGATTTGTAGAGGTACTGTGTGATTTGATGATGTTGTTATCAGTACGTGTTGCTGCACGACTATGATTTAGTAATGTATAAACAGTGAGAATAAATTAGTTACACAGCATGAAATACATAACGTATAATAACGTACTGGAGGTGTGAAATAGGGTGCGAGGGGTGCCAAATGATAGCGAGGTTAAGTTGCCTGCTTTCACGTCACCGTGTACATTTGGAAATGTTGTAGTGTGCTAGATTATATATATTTAAAGTGAAAAATGTGTACTGGAATTCTACGTTATATAGGTCCACCAGAATGCAAGACCATGGTCTAAATAATGTGAAATTGACACAATATTTAGACCATGGACCAAAAAACTTAATTCCAAGTTAACTAAAATGTCATAGGAATCAAACTAGATTAAGCGCACTTGGTAAAAATCATGACATTATCTGTGTAGACGGGCGTTTTATTAATAGGCTACTGACGTACACAACATCCCAACGGGGCGAAGATCTGTACTGTGATGGTTGTGAAGGATCAATATGGAATGTGCACCTAGAGAGTTATAAGGTTTTACGTAAAACGGTGTAACTTAAACTCTCTGGGGAGGGTACATCGGATCGTGTATAGGTGTGAGGGTACCGAGTAACGAGGTTACATGATCTATTCTATCTCATCAGGAATTTCCCAACACGACTCGACTAGACGTACCGACATTGTTGCCGTGTTTTTCTGCGGTTCATTGCGTTTTATAATGTTGGTTCATCTATTCCAAAAATACTTCTACAAAAGGAACACATGGACAGATGCATATCTTTCCCCAAATGTATGCACCCACACACACACGCACACACGCACGCACGGATTCTCATCTGTGTTGTGAAGACCCGTACAATACTGTGCAGTGTAATAAATCAGACGGAAAGAACCATGAGTGATTCCGCTTTATAATGATGTGTTTATACACTTAATATAACTCATCCAGACGAACATCCAGATTATTAAACAAAAATCCGTTCTGCACGGATCCAGTGCAGAGAATGCGAGACGGGTTTATCTGGTTACTTTTATCCGCATGATTAGAGAAACAAAGTCTCGGTAGGAACATATTCAGGGAAGGGTCGGGCAAGACGGAGTCAAATTTTATTTTCCATTATTTACGCTCAGTTGTGTATCAGTGGCGATTCATGCTTTAATTTTCCAGCCAGGAACTCAACTGAGAACTCACCCAACCTAGGTGTAAGTCACCCCTTAGGTTAACTGTCTTACAGTGATGAGATCAGGGGGCATTTGTACATTCGAGCCCATTTCGTGGTCCCAATTTGACACCGTTTCATAGTACGATTGTGATTTACTCAAAGAACATCCTAGTTCTATACCCTTTGTCCACAGGCCTGTATTTTACCCACCCGATACTGGCTGCCATCTGGTTCTGTGGAATTAATCTGGCACAGAAGGTCTGATAACTGGCGCAAAAAGCATAAGAAATTCGAGACTCAGATTGACTGCTTGTACCTTTAGCTGTTGGGATTAAATACCATTAGGTTGGTTGGATGTCACAGGTCAACCTCATTTAGCTTACATTTATCAAATGAACTGGTATGAGGTTGGGAGGCAAGATTCTGGATTGTCAGCTGGGAGTTTTCACCCACAGAGGCAAAACTTTAATCACAAGAAGCTAAACTGGTCAAAAGATGTAGGTTACGCATTCGTATCTACACACATCACCTCATGTTGATGATTCACAACAAAGTTGGTTGAGTTCCTTGCCCGAGATAAAGGTTAAAGAAAGGGAAACCGGATCGGTTTAACTGATGTTACGGGTCGTGTTCCGGTTTTATCAATACAAAATATTTACTTTTCAATACTAAAAAGGAGTGGAGCACCTTATCCTGGGTGATGTAATCAAGGTGAGATGTGCGAGTAGGTTGTACAGGAGGAAGACACAGGTCTGCGCAACTTCATTCATTCAAGGTGATCCGAGTGTCTGCAATCAGGCTGCAGGGTTAGTATCACTTCTTCTGCAGCAGAAGTAGGAGTAGGAATGACTGCAACTGTTAGAGAAGGAGGGTTAAATCAACTGCAGCACCCCTCTCTCACTCTTCTGCATTACGTACATACGCAAACATGTTTTAAGTTAAATAAAGAGGAATATTACACAATCACATGAGGAATAATTTAAAGAGAAAACAGGTTAGCTACACGTGAATTTCTTGCGTATTTATAGATCAATTACAAAAAAACGGGATAATATAATGGTAACAATAATAAAACGGAATAGCTCAAATGTGGAACAACAGAAGCAAAAAGGTGTAGGTGTAGGTACTTTCAAACGGGCACCACGTTTTGTCTTTTCGGATTTACATGTTTTCTGTCAAGGAGCACTTAAAGTCATCGCATGTTTCAGAAGACCATTTGAATAAAACTTGATCGTCTGACGTAACGTTACATTATTATGTCAAACACAATGATGTCGCAGTCAAACTAACGTCACTTTCAGTCTATCGTAGTTTCACAATAGCCGTAAAAAGCTGACTGTGAAAACTATTTATTATTTGTGTGAAGTTTACTACCAACAGCACTTGTTCTACAGGTTCGTTTTGATTTAGCCGACTAATTGTAGACGGTACACAGACGACGGTAACACTTGACGTGTTTATTATTGTTGTGGATGATATGAGTGTAGAGAGGTGTAGGGTCTGTGGATGAGACGTTTTTACTGTAACACTGATTCTTGGATCATATGGCTAACGAGCCAATAACGAGATAATCTCAGGTGCGAATAGATTTTCGGATGAATAGTGGACGTACTTATTCAAAGCAATTTTGTACCATTTCCTCAGCCTGCAATTTTGCTCCACTTGCTACATCAGTTAAGTGCGTGCGTGCGTGCGTGCGTCAAAGGTGTGTGAGTACTTATGTGTGTACGTGTACCTGGTGCATGCAGTGTTGAAATTCCAGTAAAGTACACACACTTTCACCAAACTGTAGTATCACTTATTGGACAAACGATAATTTTCGGGGGGAGGGGGATTTAATGAAATATTTGCCCTGTGTTGAAGACGGTTCGCAATACATATGTAATGCATTTTGTCATCTATAATTTGTTACTTCTTTCTTGCAGAAGACTGTTTTCCCGATAGAAGTAAAAGACCTAACTAAACGTATTCGTACAGTGTTGATGGCCACAGCACAAATGAAGGAACATCTGAACGACAAGGAGATGTTAATAGATCTGCAGTACAGCCTCGCAAAGAGCTATGCATCAACTCCCGAACTTAGGAGAACGTGGCTAGAGTCCATGGCAAAGATCCATATAAAGAACCAAGACTACTCAGAGGTGAGAGTACGGATGCACATGCATGCATGCACATACATGGGCACAGTGCAATCTCATAAAAATCTCCACCACATTGTATTTGAAGCTGTGGCACATGGTTGTCTTCATGCACACATAGTGTGACAGAAAGTCATCTTTGGATATAAAATAAACTTTTGAAGCAATAACTTGGCACATTGTCCATTGGTAACACATTGTTCATAATTTATTGTGATTTATATATTTTTAGGCTGCCCATTGCTACATTCACATTGCTGCCTTAGTCGCTGAATACTTGAGACGTAGAGGTGCGTAAGAACGAACGTTACATACTCAAAACTAATGTAACGACCAAAATTAACAATAATAAACCAAGAGTCCATCCTGAATGTGTTACACAAAAACGTTGATATATGCCGTTTAAAAACAAGTACTAAACAAAGTTTGGTTTGACATACATACGACTCTTGATTTATTGAATTGCACTGTAATACATACTTCTGCACAATTTAGCCTACAACAAAAAGAGTAGCATGCTGTAATTTACAGAAGAATTCCGTGTTCTGTTAGTCTGTTACTAAGAAAGGACTTACTTCCACACCTAACTGTACAATTGTTATTGTAACTGACATCAGGAAGATTTAGTAAGTTGTTAACGTAACGTCTTTTACCGTAGCATGTACCGAGATAGTGGTGTAATGTTTTGTGACGTGACATCTCATGATGTAACGTCTAGTAATGCTGTTGTGTTGTCAGTCGATAAGTCTTGTTTAGAATCTTATAAATCTTGAAGTTGAATGAAGAACTGTCAAAGTTCAATTTAAAAAATACCTTTACTTCAAATTTTGAATGTTGTATTTTTCTTTTTTCACGGATTTTAAATGTGATGCTTTTTGTTTCAAAGTAAGGGTAAAATTAACGGCTCGCCTTTTTGTAATAAACTGCTTTTATTTTATTTTGGTATTCAAATGACTTGCATGCCTGAGCTAACTTTCAGATAGCCATATTAAATGGCTATTGGGTCTCATATTAAAAATTTCGTAGAATACATGTATTAGGATATTTTAAAAAGATTTCAGATGTTTCCATGAGCTATCACACATTCCATGGTATATCGTTAAATGTAGAATTAATGTACATGTAGTAAGTTACTAAGATTAAGGATTAAATAAATTTCATCCTCTTGTTTCAGACGTGTTCCCGCAAGGTTGTCGTGCGTTCAGGGGGATCTCACCAAACGTTGAGGCTGAAGAATCTGGGATGAGGGATGATTCTGGGATGCAAGATGTGCAATACACAGAGGTACATGATCTTCAACCCAGCAGTATAATATAATTAATTAGAAATATACATGTGAATTTTGTTGCTTTTGTCCAATCCCTCGGCTTAGTGTCTTTGTGTCAAAAACCTGAGAAATTGCAAGAGTAAATGCCACCCAGATGATAGTGCTTCGTTGACTTACGAATTACATAAAGACTGAGTCTTTAAATTTGGTGTTGTCTGTAATTTATCGGTGTAATTTTTAAAAACCATTATATTTATCTGATTTTAGTGCTTTTGTCATGTAAAATGTCGCGTTTTAATGTATTCTAATCAAATTTATTTTTCACATTTATTTATAATTATGTGTTTATATCTCTTTTTTTTCTCTTGACTTTATTTTATTATATATTTTCTTTCATAAAGATTGACCTGACAGAACAAAGCGCATGTCTAGGACCCCCCACAGAGGTGCTTATACCCGTATAAATCATTCTGCACTTAAAACACGTGCACAAATACTAACAATGCTAAACACTGTTCTGTTAAATAACGTTCTATCAAAGTACACAGAGGTGTTCATATCTTTGTAAAACTTTCTGTGCATAATTACTAACCGAACTAAAGCATGTTCTTATCAATAAATGGCTTTTCAAGAAACCAAGAGCTCAACATGTTTGCAGTTTTGGATTCAGCTAGAATGCGTTAGAATGATTTAGCTGACGAAACATTTCAGCTTAGCAGCAAAGAATTCTTGGTTTCTTGACAAATACTGGAACTTTGTGGGTCGGAAACTACTTACACCAATTGCAGCCTTCAGCACACTACTGATTATTAATGCCTTTATATGTATGCCGTAGTGTAGATGTATTTTAATGAATTAACACAGTTTAGATGAGAGGAGTAGAGTGCATGAAAGTAGACTAGAATATAATACTGACTGCATATTTACTGTCGTGCTTAATCTGACACGTGTGTATTGAAGATACAAGATATATAACTAATGCTCTCTTGAGATTGGTTCTGGTAACATTACTACAGACGAATAAACTTTTTTCTCAAGCCTAATTGCTTGTTCAGACAGCAACAATACGGAACTGTAGATTTAACTACAAGACAGAACACTCGACATGTTTTAAAAGTGTTTGTGTACACATAGAATGTAAGCTTGACACTAAAATCACAAGATAACAATATAAAAGAACACACTAGCATGGAATGTGGGTCTGATACTCCAAAAATAATGACCAACAATTAAACTCTCTATTAAAATGATGTTTGAACTACTTGTAGGAGAATCTGGTGGAGTTATTAGAAGAATGTGCAGAGATCCTGGAGAAGGCCGAGCGTTACGAGCTTCTGGGAGAATTGTACAGACTTATCATACCAATATACGAGAGGAGACGTGCTTTTGTGGTAAGAATTATACGAACTAATGGCTTAAAAGTGTTTTACATTTATTTGTCTGGGTGTGTGAGTTCAACATACTACCTAGCCACGTGAAATTTCGGAACCTTTAATGAAGATTTATGTGTGTTTTAATTTCTTCAACTATACTTTTTCAGAAACTGGCGGAGTGTTACGCACGGTTACAGAAGGCATACAACAAGGTAGTGGAGGTGATGTCGTCCGGAAAGCGTATGCTCGGGAAATACTTCAGGGTAGCGTTCTTTGGACAGGTGTGTTAACTCACTGACTCATCAATATAGTTGTTTAGCCACCATAGCAACATCCAAAAGTATTCAAAGATCAGATCAACATTTGAAGCAAGGAAAAGTTTTCTTTGTCAATACGGATCAGTTATAATTGCAATTTTTTTGTTTGCAGGCATACTTTGAAGATGAAGATGGTAAGGAGTATATATACAAGGAACCTAAGATAACAGCTCTTCCAGAGATCTGTGAGCGGTTACGCACCATGTACAGTGAAAAGTACGGCAGAGATAAGGTTGAGCTAATCAAAGATTCCACCAAGGTGAGAAATTAGAACTGGAATTGCAAAGTTTGAGATGAATGTGATAATAAAGGGATTGACGGATTTCTTTTGTTGATGTTTATGAAGGAAACTACAAATCATGATTCTATAGGCTCTTTGGCAATTATGCCAAATGAGCCAAAAAACCCCCATTAACTTCAAGAAACAGTGCCAAAGAATATGAATTTAAGTAACACGTACCCATTTTATGTCACATTGATGCCAATTCCAACTTATTAAAGTTAAATCTCAAACCATTAAATAAGTAAATTGTATATAATCCAGGTGAACCCACACGACCTTGACCCCGGTAAGGCGTACATCCAGGTGACGTACGTGACGCCGTATTTTGATGCCAGGGAGTCTGAAGAGCGTGAGACGGACTTTGAACGGAACAACAACCTGCGTCGGTTCATGTACGAGACGCCCTTCACGAAAAATGGACAACCGCGTGGAGAGGTCGACGAGCAGTTCAAACGTAGGACTATACTAACAAGTGAGTTGCAGGTCCCAATGTTACACTGGTAAACGTAAGAGTTATCTCTTTTTGTTGCTGTTCCCAGTATTACACCTTGATAAACGTAGGTTGTTGGTCCCAATTTTACATCTGGGTATATGTTCACTTATTTCAGCCTCACACTCGTTCCCATATGTAAAGAAGCGCATCCTGGTGGTGTACCACAAAGAGGAGGAACTCTCCCCGATAGAGGTCGCTATAGACGAGATGAAGTGTCGTGTGGCAGAGCTAGAGGAAGTGACGTCACAGAAACCTACCGACCTGAAGCGGTTACAACTCAAGCTGCAGGGCAGCGTCTCGTCACAGGTATGTATACCCTTATACACATGCACACACCAATACAGGAAAGATTACCAAATCAAATTGTTTATAACAAATTAGAATAGCTTTACTCAAAGGGGCATATATATGTGCAAGAGCAGTGTTATATTTATGTCTGAAATGCTCGTTTTACTTAACGTCTGAGCAGGCCATGAATTTATGCACATCTCTCGAGACGTAAAGTTGATTTGGAAACTAAGAAGCAATATCCTTGTACTGTTCCTTACATCCCTTATGGTGTATTGAAAATATTAATAATCAATGTTTACAGGTGCACGCCGGCCCGATGGCGTATGCCGAAGCGTTTTTAGCGGAAGAAAAACAGATTCGATTCCGGCGAGACAAAGTGACGGAACTGAAACAAATATTCAGGTAATTCTTGCTTTACAAATTACATTAAGTTCCATTATGATTTAACTGCACCATGTGCAACAGGGTACAGTCAAATCATTGCCTTAAAGTCAAGATGTGTATTTACCTGCAGAGATATTGTGCATTATTATACATGTATTGTAAAACCATGGGTTACTATGATGATCGTGGCAAAAGCCGATCGGCTTTTGATGGTGGTAGTAAACTGTAATGTCGATTTGATTAGGTCAGTCCAAGAAAGACGTAGCAATTGAACAAACAAACTGGTTCTGAAAGTTATATCGTACTTGATTACTCTGAACTCTCCACCGAGGTCGGAGTTACGAACTGCCGTTGATAGGCTATATTACTTACTGTATTGTACTGTGCACGTTGCAGAGAGTTCATTAGTGTATGCAGCATAGCACTGGACTTGAACGGACGGTTAATAGAAGGTGATCAGTTAGAGTACCAAGAAAACATGCGACAGAACTTCCGCGACATGGTCAGCAGGCTGTCGGATATACTGGAGGAACAAGTACTTGAAATTTAGTTATTCCTAATTTTTGTCCAAATACGGTTGTGTGTTAATTAAGTAAAGGTTTGCATTATGACATATGAAATCACCAGATTGTACCTTTTTAAAAGACATCCCTGATGAAAACCTAAGTTGAAACTGCAGTTGGAATTTCAAATATCCTAATAAAATTCGAATATTGGCTAATAAAGAACAAATAGGCCCAAAAACCTTGGTGTTTTAGTACTCTTTTTACGTGAAATTCTAAAAAACATAACATCTTTGAAATATTTGGCTCAAATGCTTTTACAATTGAGAACTTAATCATTTAGATATGTAATTAAGGAAGCTTAAGATTTTGCAACTTTTGATTTGTTGAGATATGTCGTTATTCCTATTTCCAGTTGCAATGATTACAATTTAAGTGCAAAACTTAGTATGGTACCTGTAACTTTAGTATCTAATCTCGCACTGTATTGTTGTAGTTGTATGAAGACGACAAGAGCGGAAGACTGAGTCACCGCGGATCCATGACCGTGTTTAGTGTTATTAGCTCAACAGGGAGCACCACCAACGTATAACTAGCAGGGAGCTCCACCTACCTATACAAGCTTTAGCCAATTGAACTATGATATTCTCTTAGTGAAACAAACATTATGCAAAACAAACATTATGCAAACACACATCCAGGTAATGAAAGTTTATCGAAAAAGAAAAAGTAGTGCAAAACGACCAAATCTCAGACGGACTTATTTGTTTTATTGCGAAACATGCTGTGCAGTTTTGTTTTAGTTATTTTTATTGATGAACATTCATGTGAGTCTACCACCGAACAATTCAAACCTTACACGGACGTTGTATGTGTCTGGTTGTTTACGCGCAATGTTCATTGTCTTTTTCTGTTCAGTGGTTGTCAATGAGCTTTGCCAATAAATAATAAGCAGGTACAGCCTCAATTAACGTACAAAAATGTGTGTGTGTGAACATCAGAATTTGTATGCAAATGAACGTAAATAACGCGCACGTTTTAGTACTTCTATGGTTTGCTAAAGCTTGCTAGTTATAATATTATTGTTCTTGCCCAGCTGGTAGCCAGCTTTAAACACCTTTTCAATAGTGTACAGGTTGTATTGCAGAACTGTTAGGAAAATAAATAAATTCTAACATGACATATGGAACCTTGTGTCATGGTTCCCTACACACAAGCTATGCCAGTCTTTACCGTGATATTTCCTTTGAAAATGTTTATACATGTATGTACAAATACAAAGGCAAAACCTGAAATCAGAGGAAGTATTGCGACTCTAGTGAAATCCACGTAAACTAAGACAATCACTTGTCAGACTATTTACCTGTTTAAATTGGCGAAATTATGCAACTTGTAATATTTTTATATTCAAATAACTTATACAAGAAATGTTGTCAACAATAAGCTAAGGCACCGTTTAATACAATGAAAACATTACACACGTATGTGTCTACGTATTTGTTTTTAATTAACTAACAAGTTAAATCTGTGATACTTTTATCTGATTATATATGATGGTGTACAAGTGTGCGTACAGTATGATCTGCTTTAGAAGGTGAGACAAGCATGGTCAAATAAACACGCATACACAGTCGAATCTGTCTTGGACGGCACAAAAGTTTTGGGTGACCAGAATGCCTTAAAAGGCAGATGCATTTCAAGATAGATGAAATAAACATGAATATTAAGGATTCATGTCAAGGAAAACTGCCGTAAAAAGCAATATGCTGCCCAAGACAGATGCCGCTCAAGACAGATTCTACTGCACACTCTTACAGTTACATCATGTGTTTATTGTACTAGTTACGAACCAAAGAATTGGTGCAGATCAGCAGTGTCTCTCCAATCGTGCACTTTTGTCCTTTCAGTTTCATACATTTTGCGACAAAAAAAGCATGTGCCTCAAAGCCATTGTCTGCCGAAGCAGGTTGTACTGGACATTCATACACACTCGCAACTTTGCAGAATTGTAGTGCAGTAGGAACTATCGCTTTGTTTACATTAAGCTCGTGATTTATTTGTAAATACTTTTTGCTCTGCAAAAATTGAAAGATAAAACAATCATGCAAATATGGTTTGCCGGAAAACCCGACACACTTGTGAAAACATGAATTGTGAAGATTTAAAGTAAAATGGGTCGCAGGGTTTAAAAAAGTCAAGATTTAGGTTAAAGTTAAATCATTTGATATAATGCATTTGTGTGTCCGAAGTAATGTGCATGTGGCACCTGACCAGGCAGTTAACTGTTGAGATTACTGAATGTTGCAGGAATCTTGACACACCTGTGTGTGATTTGCGCACATCTTCAGATCCTTTTGTAATTTCGCAGTTGAGAATGCACTTACACAAGCATGAAGGCAACAAGTGGGCTTGAGCTAAACTTAATACTTAATCATTATTTTGGACACATATTTGATTGTAAATTAGAGAACACGGGTCTTTTGTTACACAAACAAAGTTAAACCTTTAGTTTGTATCTTGTTGCTATTAATTTGTACTGTTTGATATTTTTGTTATGCTGAATCCTGTAGAATATAAATAGTGATGATGTTTTATTATTTTTTAATAGATTTATTATTAATATGATTAATTGGTAAAACGAACTTTTGTTAACGCACGTAGTGTATATATGTACATACAGTTTATATTTGCAACCAATGTGGCGCAGTCTTAAAAATATTTGTATTTTGTCAAATCAGGGTGGAAAACCGCATTTGCTGTAAGATTTGAGATCAGCCATAAGTCTTAAAACAAATTGTTACACCTGGAACAAACGTGTAGTTTGAATATACGGCAGTCAGGTTGTATCGAAATAAATTTTTTCATGAAATGTGGTCACTCTGTTCGTCCTTTTTAGCACGCAATTTATGCGCAGCAGCATCACCTTACCTCTCACAATTACACGGTCTGTGAAGCATGTTGATGACGGACAAAGAGTGCGAGCTACAGAGCACGAATAATTAAACCATAGCTTGTCAGCCACGAACAATGTACAATAATTCTATCTTCCGCCAGAAATGAAGAAATAGCCGGTGGCAAATTCAGGCGTCAACAGTTAGAATTTTCAGACATGCCCAATAATACAGCGCAAAATTTCAACTTTAGTGAAAAAGGTAAAACTACCCACGGTGTTTGTTCTGAATGGTGCTTTTACATCAGCGGGCATTACTGGAGAGTGGTCCCTCCACACATACGCCAGTATGTAGTAGCGAGAGGGTCCATTGTCGAGGAATGCCGGTTGTTTTCTTACTTATGCAGTGAAAGAGTATCAGGTTGTATTTTATTTTATACTCTGTGCAAATTTCACATTTAGTTTCATAAATGACGTCAAAAACGTCGCAAATTAATTATCATTTGTCTCCTCTTTTCCACATCTTTCGAGGCTCCTGCAATCTCGCACGTCGAGGTTAATTTTTTCAGTGAACTGACGCCAACCGCTTGTATGTCTAGTTTATTGTACATAAAAGTTTGTTATGTATTTGTATATTTCTGTAAAAGGTCCATTTCGAATAAAATAAAGAACTTAAGATAAAAAAAAATACTGGTTTTTTTCCTTATTCTCCACTTGTTTGGTCATGTTTCAATTTGAATTGCATTTCACTGGTACAATTTGCAAAGTGCGGCAATTAGGAAACAAACATGCAAGATAATTTGGCGGCTGAGTGGGTTTTTGTTGTTGTTTTTTTTTTGTCTGAAACGATTCACGACTTAGCTGCCTATTGAGACAACAATAAAGAAGACAAGACGCGTTTAGGAATGTTACATGTTTAATTATAATCACATGATAGAACTACGTGTTACCACAGTAACGTCTTCTTACGTCACAAATAAACATAATTGATAACGTCAAATACGTTACGTCAAATGTATCATCCCAAACTTCAGCAACGACGCGTCAAATATCAAAATCACCAGAATCTACGTCACGTCTCAGGCTGAGCTATAGTTTTAGTTTCGTTGACGTCACATCTCATGTTGACGTAGAATTTGGTGATCTTACATTAACGTCATAAAGTCACAGCTCCAAATTTTGACCGATGTTTTATTTTCTCACGTATTATTAAAAAATATCGTGTTGTTTGACACCCCCAAATGACGTAACATAAAAAACGTCCAACTGAAAAAATGAAATACGTAACATTTTACGTACATTCGCGAGGTTAAGCAGCACGTTCATTTTTTAAGCCTTTTTTTTATGTCAACAGGACTTTACACACCGTGAATATGAAATCACCAGATTCTACATCAGAAGGTAACGTAACTTCTTTAAATCTGGTGATTTGATAATATATAAGATGTGACTTTTTTTATCTAAGCGTGAAGCTTACTCTCGCTATTCATCATGTTGCAGAATTTAAAAAAAAAACACTGCAAAATATATAACCGTTACAATTGTTACCCATTTATTTACTGCAAGCCTCTGGTTTGTTTATTTCTTTATTTATCCACTGATTATTTACTTAAAATTTAGCTATGGGATAAATAAATATAAATAAATAAATATATTAATTGAATAATTAGGAAAATCTATTGACTACTTCATCATCATTCAAGAAGCTACTGTGTGAGTGTGGGTTACAGTGAAGGGTTCAACTGAAATCCCATTCTCTAACCAAAAGTTCTTCCTTGAGAAATAAAGTTGTTTGGGAATGGGATGGACAGTATGTATTGATTGACTTGGGGTAGGGGGAGAGGCAATTTGTCCTAAACTAGTGTCAGGGTCGGGATTTCAGTTGAACCGAATATTTTCAGCCAATATTTTGTTTGTACTTTTGTATGTGTATTGCACCCTACATGAAGATTGTACATCAAATGCAATTGAGCAATAAAAATATTATTTAAGATATCAACCAGTTACAGTTACATGTACTCTCATCAAGGCTGCAAAATATACAAAATAATGTTACAAATAATAAAACCTACCAGGGCCCATACTCTCATTTTATTTGTAGGATTGTGTATCTGTGGTTTCTGATGGGTTGTTTACAAACAAATAATTGCATAGTAACAATAGGAGCTTTCCAGAAAAAAACCCCTACATACAGCCTCATAGCCGCTTGTCTACCTAATGCACTTATCACTCTGGGAGTTTTTCCCGCCAAAATTTGGACAAAAAGTATACTATACCAGGGGCGTATCCAGGATTTCTCGTTGAAGGGGGCGCCCCGGCGCCTTTAGGCGTTGGAGGGGGCGCCTTTTAATATTTTCCACAAAAACCCTATGAAAATGAAAGAATTTTGGGCCATTGGAGGGGCCGCGCGCCGGCGGCACCCCCCCCCCCTTGGATCCGCCAATGTATAGTTGTGCACCTTTTCATACCCAGCATCGCTGCATTTGTCTGAATTACATTCGATAGACAATAAAATATAACTGAAAACTATATGAAGGCAAGAAGATCATTAAAAATGACTTTTAATCCATTATAAATATTAGTTAATTTTGCTGATAAATAATTACATTTTAAGTCAGACTTTCCGTTGGATTACGTTTGCCAGACAGTTTCCAAAACGTAAATTGTGAAAAGGACTTCCATGTATGTACACAGATGTTTACATTAAAAATTCCCCGATCTAATTTTGTCCCTCTTCCTTTTTTCATTTTTTGGGCGGCGGGAGATGTAACCCAACATAAATGTCTGGTCTTAAGATGCTATATTTATTCTATCAAGTGGCACAGAAAAAAGCTAAACTTATTATGCAAAGTTTGTGATTTGTTTTACAAGTTTCTGCTGAAGCTTTCGCACTATTTGCTAAGATTTTTTCAAAATGAATGAATTTTTCTACACTTTCAGCTCCATGAAATTCAAACATGACTAAATTTACACATTAACGCCATTGTTTAAATAACTTTAAATTACATAATAATTATTTAGCAATGCTGTTTAACTGCTTTTTGACGAATTTTGTTTTTGAATTGCCTTTTATTAACCAGACGGCCTTTCACCGCTTGTCAAGTGCATCATTTCATTTTCCCGCCAAATATTCATCTCTATTTTTTCACTTAAGGGAAGGCTTGATCTTAATGTCACTTGGCAGATAAATTAAAAAAGATATGTTGCTATTATGTTGCAATATTTAAAATGTTCAACATGATTAGTTACACGTTCATACAAAAAGCTACAATATCACTTGGTATCGCGTTCTCTGATTGGGCAGTTACAAACAGAAGCAGACCAATGAAATGATGTTACTGAAACTCACTCTGCAATGCCATGAAACGTGATTGGTCAAATCACCAGCTATTTAAATGAAGGGTTTCTGCCAGCCAATCAGCAACCACGAAATGCTATGAATGAATAAATCAACCAGCAGAGAAGTAGAATTTGAATACTTTTGTGTTCTGTCATCCAATAGAAAGGCTTGTTACATATCAGCAGGAACAGCCGCCTTCTGATTCGCTGGGCTCGTGGTGTGGTTCTGGTGACTTTAGTTCTATGTCTGTTGATGATTGATCAAGGAAAACAGTGAATAGAAGTGACTGGCGCGCTTTAAGAATGGTCGACAGTATGGTGTTGAAGCATAAAATTCTGTGCAGTGAAGAGAAACATTCTCAATGATTCCCTTTCATTTACGGTACCTTAATTTTACGGCAAATATCGATACATGTTGTTATCCACCAATATATTCTTTCTATAAATTTAGAATTTAGTCTGCCAACTAACCCTCATTGCTTAAATTTATAGAAACTAAAGAAAACTGTGATGGAATGAGATCCATTTTTTGTACCTTGTATTTTAAACCAAACGTAAGCAACCATAAAATGAGATTTACTATTTCCGTGCTTCTATTTGATTTGTTTTTCTATTTCTATTGATTTGATTTAAAAATAGACGTTTATTTTCGCTGAAATAGAATTAGCATTACTGCTTTGAATGGCCTGTGCCGCAAGTTAAGCCAATTAAATTCACTTTTCATCGTCGACCTTCTACAAGTAGATTGCTATTGTTACCTATGGTCGCTGTTGTTGTCGTCAGTTCAAAAGCCATGCCGTTTATTTGCACATACAGCTGGTCGCATGCTTCATATTTCAGGGAGAAAAAGGATACAGGAAAGAAATAAAGAGTGCATTTCCTTGATCACATTTACATACAGGCCAAAATATTTAATTTTCAGTTTTCAAATATTCGCGGTAACATACGTAATGTTTTCACTGTGCCCAGCACACAATTTCACTGGAAAGCGTTGGATTTAACTCTCTTTTGCCAGGACAAAGAAATGCAATACAAAAAGAAAGAAGAGATAAAGGGGTGTCCGCTGTTGGGAGCGAGTATTTTCATGCCACATCCTACGATGAAAAGATTATGTTCTGAGGCAACGTCCTGCATTAATATTTCTCCGTGAAATTTGGTAAAATCCATAAATACGATACAATGCTGCTGCGTCACCCAACTGGGATAAGTGGCCAGTTTGTTTTGAACAAAAACGGGGTTCACAATTTGTCCCAATCACGAAATTCCTTGTGGTTTGGCAGATTTCATGTATTCGCAGTTTTAAGCCAATGCAGAACGCAAACCACGGAACACTATTTGAGAGTATCCTGGTTCTCATATCCGACTAGTTCCATGCCGCATTACATCATCATGCAGTCACATTAACTACACTACGGGTTGTTTCTCTCCATGCAGTAAAAACATCTATAACATCCATATTATAAAATCACCAGATCTACGTCACAAGGTAACATCACGTCAACTACATTCTTAACTTTGCAAATAGTGATCCCGTTTGGAATGGGGGCAAATGTTTGAAAGATGCGCGTTATGCGTACCACCTCTCCATTGACAAATCATTTTGCAACAATTTTTCCAGATCTCCAGGAGTGAACTTCTGTGAAGTTGACGTCACGTTGCATGCTGACGTAGAATCCACAACGTAAACATTTAATACAAAATGAACGTAAACGAACAAAATAAAAGTCGACGACGGATCTTAATAAACTATTTTGATAAAAACAAAGAATTTATTTACACAGATGATGGAGAATTTGTACAGAAAGAAGGTAAAACTCACACTTTACGTCATGACGTTACGTTACATTGCGTCATGACGTTACCCGGCATGAGTCACACGTTTATGTACCACGATATGTATCATTCATTAACCAGCAAGATGTAAAACATAAAGTTTCGTTTTGCATTTCAACATGGTTACACAACTTTGGTGAACCGGTTTAAATGACTGGTAACCAAGATGTGGTGTTCCAATTTTTAATTCCTTGTCATGGTTAAGCCTTAGAGCTCAGCTGCAACAACATATAGGCGGGGTGCCAATCCATTTTTCCTGAGAACTTGTCTTGAGCGACACCTGTCTTAAATGACATGTCTTTTTACGACACTTTTCACTGCATACAATGTTGTTAAAACAAGTTTAAATGATCCTGTCTTGGGCAACACCCTGCCTTTTACGATACTTTTTGTACGGAAAAATTCAGTGTCGCTCATGTGAGGTTCTACTGTACTTCCCCCACCGAAAGATAAAACAAGCAATCGTTGGTTTTTGATTGTTTCAGTTTTCATCTTGCTGGTTTCGCCACTTTAAACACGTACATGTAAATGTAACCTCCCTAACTATTGGATACTATTAGAACCTCGTTTTGTAACCTGCTTCCCTAGTAAATATTATTGAAATTGAACCATTTCTGTTATTCCTAAAATGATGAATAAATATATTTTTTCCTTGTGTCAAATGACATTTTCAAAAGTTTTGTGCGAAAATTTAACAATGAACATCTTCTGTCATCAGACTTATGACCATTGCTATGAATATACAATCGCCATGGCGACTGATTGTGTGTACATAGCAACAATAACGTTTCACACACTTGAGGCGAATAACAACCGCAATACAGACCCAGTGGCAAGCGACCGTCACTATCAACATTGCGTACCATGTATGTGTGAGCGTTATAAATCAATTTTGTCAATTTGGATGTCATCTTTCAGGTTTCATTCTGTTCATAAATTCACGGTCCAATGCACAGTCTGATGCATAGTACAGAACGTAATGTTGATAGTGTCTGTGCTACTTGTATAAATAAGAATATAAACCCAACTATCTATCTAACAGTTTATACATAATTATACGTGAGTGTTCTAACACTCTGCGCTGCACACATACAAACATACAATGCACAAGAAAACCAGAAATACATGTATGTGTGTGTGACAACCTTTTGCACAATACCATTTAAAATGTACCGTTTGACAAAGATGATTTTCCTAACGTTGCTCACAACTACTGAATGCAGCGCAGTTCACTACATGTTCACACATTTTACAGGCACACTGTACGGGCACACGAGCATTACACAATGCACACACTAATTCTTCGTTTACACTTGTGATAATCATTTTTACGGGATTTTACATTGTGAAAAGTGATTGTTTCGGAATGAACATTTTATCCCGTGAAGTTTACGCAACAATTTACTAGTCACATACACAAAGTTGCTAGGCATATTCATTTTCCATGTCAAATACCCAATTCATGCATAAATATTTCTTGCAAAAGCTCTTATTTTTTTTTTCTCATTTTTCCTTCTAAATTGTATCCAACGAGTCAAAATCACAGTAAAGGACTTTTAATAGAATTGACCTTCCTGAATTTCATTTTTTGAATGCACAAAATAGTACTTTGACTAAATCTGAGCATTAAGTAATACGGTAGATATTTATGTCTGTCAGGTAGATACTGAGTTAAAGACAACATGGGGCACGGCACTTTTAAATTACTCGCTTTCACACGAGGTGCACAAATAATGTCTGAATGTCGAGACTGCATATTTCACGAATTTTGGCACAAATGTAAAGCTGGTTGGTTACTGGGGTTCTTAGTTCATATTGCTCTTAAAGGGCCAGAAATACACAAGAATAAGTTGAAAAGTAATTAATATTTACATAACTTCTAAATTACGTCTATGACAATTTAAACAAAGTTTCTTTGTTCCTCTCTCAAGAATAAAATACAACAAAATACAACTCTACTGAAATTACATTTCAGGAAAAAACTTACTTATTCCGAAAATAATATTTTAGAGAAAATACTTCAAAGAATAAAGTTTGCACATGCATTATAAAGCACTAGTAATGAAATTCATTAGAGAGTTAAATAATACATAAATATTAAATCTTAACATCGTTGTCACGGTGGGAGAGCAGCGTTACCATGGGCGTCGTTACCATGGTAACATGAAGAAACACTAGGTACAATGCCATGGGTACTGTTACATAGCAACCGACACACATGCTAATTTTGGTATTTGGTGTATCACTAGGAACTGAGCAGCACATCCAAAAATAAACAGAGGAAATGCAACTGAAGACTGTTTTGCCAGGCAGGCTGTGAATCGCTCAACAGGAGCATCCGCTGCTATCGTCTCTTTCGTAATGTGATTCTGGTTGGTTGCCGCGGTGAAGGTGAACATTAGCTAGTAACCAAAGTTAAGGAAAAAATCAAATAAAACCATGGGTAGAAAGTTAAAACCATGGAGCAAAAAGTAGTTTTAAAACCACAACATTTAAATGTAAGAGTGAGCTTCAAGTAAAGTCCCAGCACCCAGATCAAACCACTCTTTCTACTCTACTGTGTGAAAACGTGAAATCATTCCAGCAGGCAAACAGTAGCAGTAACATCACCAGATTCTATGTCACCCTCAAACATAACATCAGTCTGTGCAGTGGTGGATTCGGGGTGGTGTAACGGGCAAAACCTGATTCCGTATAGCTATATCTCGTCCTCACAACAGAAAGTCTGAGATCCAACACTGCATGAAGTTGACAGCAAGTTCCAGGCTGACGTAGAATCGGGCGATTTCACATCATTAATCCTTATAACCCTTTATCACTAATCTATCTGACAACATCAACTAATCGAGTTTATAAACCTCAGTGCACAACTATCTTATATAATTCAAGGTGCATCTTAACACTTAAAACCATTTTATTCGTTAATGATTGTTACTAGCCTCAGTAGTGTCACCTTGGGAACAGCTTGGATACCAGTTGAAATTCTGTTCTCATTCTTGAGAGAGGCTCACTTACTTTTTTTTCTGATATTTACTTGTTTAAATTTAAACAGACATGTTGAATGGATAATAGATTATGAAATGTGTGTGACCAATTGGTTTGATTTAAAACGTAACATTCAGCAACACATATACTGTGCCATATGTACATAACCCTATCAATCCCCATTGCTATTCGCAGTGCGTGAGCATGTTAACTCTTTGTGTATGTGTGTATATGTGCGATAATCTGTACGGTTTCCGCCACATATGAACTGTGTAGTCGTGATTACACATAGTTTAACATTTATTTCTCATTAACTAAGCAACAGTACCAACCATATCACACAAGTGTATATTCATGGCAATATTCCATACACTGTTTTACGTTTTGTCGTACTCTGCTCCATATTTGATCAAATACTGCTTTATGTGTATGATACAACAACTTTATTTCATACTCTGGTGGCTTACTTTGCATAGGTACCATAGCAAAATGGCATACTAAATAATATGACTTGGGACATCAAGTGGGATGGAAATATGTGGCGCAGTTATTGAGACTGATAAGATAATAACACTGATCTGTAGCACATAGCATGTTGATTAACATAGCATGTTCCGTTTTACTGCTTTTCGTATGGAGCAATTTTGACTGATATAGCATGTAGCATTTCATGCGCCGTCGACTAGCCGTTTTACAATGGCAACATTTTGAAGATACACCATGAGTGATATAATTGGTAACGTTTCGTACGTAATTCTACAAACAACTCCTGATAGATGAGATATCAAACCTCCGTAAATCTACGAATGGCTGGACTTGTACATCACGCAATATTGGCGAAACAACCAACAAAAACACGAACAAGTGTAACAAGTGGATCCGATGTATTCTAAATTCCTGTTCAATACCGAAGGTAAGTACTTTTGAACGAATTGTCATTTTTGTACGGCCACTTGATCTCGTTTCGAGGTGGCGCAATAATGATTTAAACAAATTAATGACCCTAACAGCTGAGGCAAACACATAAACTCATTACTTCAGTGGCATTACAGGCATTCCTATGTATTTCGTCGCACTTGACTCACGTGTCGTATTGGTATTTCGCACAATATTAACACAAGCGCAGCCATTTACATGTAACAAGTTTCTCCAATGCGCAAAGCATGACATGATATGATACGAGCAGCAAGCTTCACAAACGTAAATAAAACACAATGCAAAAATAATCTTAACAAGTCAGAAATTTTACACCGGAATCATCATCTCATTTGTAAACAAACTGACAACAAACATTTGATTGTTTTATACACAAAAATACATAACATTATCGTTATTGTTGTAACAACAAGTAACAGAGATTTCTCAAGTACAAAAATGTAATCAATTATCATTAAACCGATATTCCCCTTCAAACTGGGCAACACCTAGTGTTTTCAGAATCTGTTACTCACTGATTTCCGAAAAGATCAAGAAATCACAACACTATCAAAGTTAACGATATTTGAAATTGTGTTGGTCAGGATTGCCCAATTTTGGAGTGAGCTAGCATTAACTCTCCCGTCTTTCTATCCAAACAGCTTTAGAGAATTTAGCCAAGATAAACCAGCTGTACCATTTATAATTGAGTAATCTCTTAGCATGGCAAATAAATATATCTTTGTCTATGTTTCATATATATTACGTTCCCCCTCTCAGTTGCGAGGTTTGGTTGCACGTTTTTCATTTTAATACATAAACAGCGTCAACAATGGAAATTTTTAGCTGGCACATTACTTCAGTGAAATTGTAGATAGATTATACTGCTTCAGAATGTGATGTTGACGTCACGTTTCATGATGATTAGCTTTATTGGCTGAATAAATGAGACGTTTTAATTCCGGTGAAAAACGTGAAACTAGACCTCTGCATTTCTGTCTATACAAATCCCAAAATGTAGCAACATTACAACAGTACATCCAGCAGCTTATTGGTTGTACACACTTAGCACGGTAACCAATGAGAGATCACAACCAGACTGAGGCAACCAATCAGAGGCCAGAAGAGAATTGTGGCTTTTAAGTCCCAGCCAATCACAGATGAGTTTACAAGGCTAACACGGGCATCCACCCTGCTGTTCTTGGGGCTCCGATGGGGTGTCTTTCAGTTTTACTTCAATCACTGGAAAAATTATGTCAAGGAAAAAACCAAGGCAGAAAAAAACCAACAAATCAAAACATCCTCCATGCGCATTACATAAAAACTAAAATAATTTCACAAAATTATATAATCTGGACCGAATTAACATTAAGAAACTGAGCTATTGACATGAGAACCACCCAACATGTATCCGTCTATGCTAACAACTTCCATTGCCAAATTCAGTCGTTATCCATTCATAAAGCAAAAGCTTATACTACAACATAGGTCTGTTTGGTATCGTATCCTATTTGTTCAAAGACATTAGGCTGAACATTCTTTTTTGTACACCAAGTGTCTGCAAGATCACGAGTTGCATTACCAAGATATATGTCCTGTGCTGAGACCTGCAGGCCAATTGCAGCACAGCCTCTTGCAGTCTTTTCTACCATGGCGTTATGTTTCAATTCTGTGACGTAACGTGGCGTTGTTTAAGAGACACGACACGTAACAGACCTTTGATGAAGTACAAGCCATTGCTCTGTGGATAGATAAGTCGAGTCCTTTTAAATGCACAATACAAATTGGCACATCGAGTTACATAAATGCTTTCTAAACAATTATATTTCTAACATACAACATGCCGTATTCTCTTGTAGTAATGCACTTTGCTTCATGTCTATGTCATTAAATCTTACTAAAACCTCTCAGGACGGTGCATTCAGGACCTCCGCACATGTGCATTACAACAAGAGGACACGATATGCATAGTAAATACATTTATACAACATTATTTAAACCTGAACCTGTAACATTATTACACCGAGAACTAATACTATGTTATGTGTACTTTCTCCCAACCCTACACTTTGTGCGCAAGTGATACTCTTTTATGTACCACTATTGTGCAAGAACACATTATGAAGACTGAAATGGCGCATTACACTGTACAGCATGCAAAGGCCTCTGACCTTGAAACAGATTGGATGCGCAAGTAGTTCACTATTTCCAAAAATCCAAGTCCATTTGAGTGCGATATCTGATTCCAGGTTAAATTTGCATGGTTTGAATACAGTGCCGGAGACCCTTGGACACTGCACAGCGAACACACCATTCATCATTTTCTGCATAAATTCGCCCACACAATGATCTACAAAAGACACTTGTTTGATACGACTCACCTGGTTATTTTTCCTTTGTTAGTCTCAGTTAATCAACTAGTTCCCTTCGCAAACAATGTACAGTAGTCGACAATGACGTAACATCACCTGTGCTACAACCCCCTTTCGCGAATTTCAAATATTTAAAATGACACTTTTCAGTTTCCACTTCACGTTACACTTCCACATAAGAATTACGTTGTAATTATGTTGTTTTTGTGTTCTTAAGAATCGATACAAAAAGTAATATTTGAAAATATGAAAAAAAAAATCGTACAAATGAATAAAGGCACAAGTTATTGTGCTGGGGCTTATACATGTACGTATGAAAAAATCTTAAATCTATATATTAGTGCTTCAAACGTGGGAATTGTATGTGTGAAAGATTCAGTTGTCTTATTTGTAATCAAGTAGGGTCAATTTAGTGTCAAAATTAGTAAAGGTGAGTTTAAATTAACCGTTTTTGTCATCCAATACATACTGATGAGGGTCTGGAAAAATCCGCTTGGCTAACATTACAATTAAAATTTACCTGGCTTCAAACGTATCAGTACCCTGGATGTGAAAACGTGCAACTTAAACTCACATATGTCATTCAAATTAAAAAATATTACACTATGGAATTTCACTATGTTATTAGCTGTATGGGCTTGTTGTTAATGCAAGGGTTAGGGGCTCGATGTTAGAGCTACACTAATCTCATCACGTTTTATCTAAAATGCACACGATAATGCTTTGTGCCGTGAACTCATTTAAATTCACTGTGTCTGAATTAAATCCTTTGATTTCATATCATGCTGCAGATTAAAATGTACAAATTATGATCCGCAGGACGTTTCTTACCCTTTTACCATTGATCTATCTTTGTGCACTGCAACATTTGTCAATTTAAAAATTGACATGTAAATGTAATTCCATTGTGATCAAATACCGAAAACGCAGAATAAAGCAGACTGACGACCGCGACGAAAATACTTGATACCGACTTGCGTGACGATGCATCATAAAAATTAAGTGAATATGTAATTATATAATAAAGGATACTGTCCTCTGGTTTTTTCTCTGTTTGTTCCATACCGGGTAATGCTGCTGCTACTCGTCGGAATAACTAAAACAGAGGAATCATATTATGGTATACATGCGCAAAATTACCTGATTGATGTGTGATACACGTATTATTCTCGCTGGTATGTCTTACTGAAGTGACACGACATGTCTTGCACGGATTTCCACAAAGATACTGACCTGTTTAACATTGTAACCGGCTTTTGCGCTGGTTTCAATAAACATCACATTTAACTCTTTTGCTTTCCTCTCGCCTTCCTCTGTTGATACTTGTCTGAAAGATAAAACAATTTAAATTGGAGGCTCATGTATTTCGTCCAAAGAAGCATACATTTAAAGTCTAAGGAAAGTTATTTCTGCCTGAATAGGAAGTTGAGTATTGAGTGTGAGGTATTTGCAAGAATCATTACACACATGTCTGTGAAAGTTTGTGAAAGTTTTTAATTCCATCGATTGATGCATTTAACTGTGGCTTGGGCCCAAATTCCCAGGACTGTCAGAGCTGTCCTAAATGCGGCTTAAACTTTGACTCAAACGGGGCTAATGAGGAAACAAATATCCAAGACGTACCTTTTATCTGACAAGTCTGTTTTGTTTCCTACTAACATAATTATGACGTCACTTCCACGTTCCGTCCGTACGTCGTCGATCCATTTGGACGTCTGTTGAAAGGAATTAGCGTCTGAAAAATGACGTCATCAAACGTTAACGTAATTTACACATCACAAGCAACAATACTTCAAGTGTCACATTAAGCATACAATGACTTTTATTTATGGTGTACGGAAAAGACCGCGATGTTTTGTCACCCAGAATTACAAGTGGGAAAGGAGAGTCTTATCTTCAACAAAATCGGGGGTTTCGGTGAAACCTTTTTGAGAAATCTGCCTCTGTCATTTTATGGGATAATTCGTTTGGTCACAACTGGACAGCATCCATTAACTTACTAGTGATGTCGTACACAACTACTGCTACAGATGAGTCACGTATATAAGAAGGTATTAGACTTCGGAATCGCTCCTGCCCCGCTGTGTCCCATAACTGTAACCGTATCTGAAAAACGTAACGTCAGTTTCATGTTAAACATTGTAATTAACTTCACACTTGCCAGAACTTAGATACACACAGTGCACAGTGTTCGTGGCATTGTGCAATTTCTCACATTTTAACATATTTCAAAACGCCACTTTTAAGAGTTCTTCTCAAGGATGGCACCCAGTTATCAGCTATAAGATTTGAACCCACAACGTTTGGATAGAAATACTGACACTTTAGTACTCTCACAAGTGTATAGCAGTGCAATATCTAATTCTTATGTGCTTGTATGTCTCACATTTCAGTTTCAACAAAATTTACGCAACCCGTAAAAAAGATCTCTGGAGATTTTCTCTGCACATGTAGCAACTGAACATGTTGAGTGCAAAACAATTTCTTAGCGTTTATACTCTAAGTAAGACATTTTACGAATGAAGACACCGCTTTAATAATTGAGCGAGGTGTCTTGAATATGCTGTAGAATGTATTGATTTCTCTCTTTGCTGCAACCTGCGGGATTTGCACCCAATTCACTAATGTCAAGCTTTAATTTTATGTTCTTTCATGTCAATCCATTTTCTTTTCACAAAACACCTTTTCATTATTACATGTATTTTGTAATGAAGCGCACACTTCTTTCCTGTCTTGCAAAACACCTATCGTTTATGACCCCTGTATTTTGAGATCACCTTTGTTTGACCAGATTTTATCGAACGAGAACCCAATTTTTTTCTTATTTCAAGGAAACCGTGTGTTAAGATCACCTGTTACATATGATCATAAAAAGAAAAGAAACACACACACACACACAAAAAAAATGTTCATATCTTACCGTTCTATCTTCTAAGTACATTGTTTTTGATAAGAAGTCTATTCCTATTGTTGCCTGCAAGCAGAGAAAAAAACCCGGATTTTAAATTAATTTGATACTGACATTATGGCATTACTTACGATGGTCATGAAGACCTAATTCAGTTTTTAAACGCCGCACTTTCCAAAAAACAACTTTCAGCCAAATACTCAGTGGATGTTAAAGCTGATTGTTACAATAACGCTCTTCTACATGTGTTACAATTTACAGAGGCTGATTTGAAACTAAAAAGTGAACCACTTGTCGCACTCACATAGCACACAGTGTTTGCTGTCGCAAGCTTTGATGTTAGTATCCGACACATGCGAGTCGTTCATGTCTCTTTACCATGTTTGTTCCTCGCATAAAAGGGCCATTTCAGGCCAATTGTTATTTAATTCTTATTCTACAGAAAAATCTTACATTTTGACCAATAATGGAGTAGAGGGGCTTTGTGTATCTTCCCATCGATCAATCAAGATTCTACTGAATTTGCCAAACACGCCGCTGGATGGGCGTTTCATTTAATTTGCTGTTTATTAAATGATTTTTCCCCAAGTCTTAATTTCAACCAGGGAAGGCAATTGTAATTCAACAAATTAAAATGGTCTGGCTTCTCAACAGCAGTATGTGTATGTGTATGTGACAACACAATGTAATGTACATGACAATGGGTACTCTGGTCGATTCTTCTCCATACATCACTGTTTAATAATACCACTATTGTTACACGGTCACTTGTTTTTTGGTTGAGAGATTTGTACATGTACCTGGACACTGCTTGAAAGAGATAAACCATTTATCACAACCATGGTAACACTACACTAAATATGGCGTGTGAAAAGCGTATTTTTCTTAAACGCCTTTTAATCTTCATCTAAGGACTTTCTGCAAAAGTGGATCCATAAGGCGGATAAACGAAGAAGACTTAGGGTCAAATGACTTGTGTCCATTTTTATTGAATTACTTGCGTCGATTGAAAATTCCCAGACTCACTCCCCCGACGTCTAGATATGATATCGTTTATTTATCGGGAAATGGTACCGACACATTACACATCGATCACATGGACCATCAGTAATAGTTTGTCGGAAGTCTATGTGTGACCAAGGAAAAGCGAAAGGTCAGACCTTTTTATTTCTTGGATCACGTCATCTGCTGCCCTCAAAAATTAAGGATTCTTAAAAGAAAAGGTTGATCGAACACACATAACGAATGACGTTTGCCTTTCTTTAAATCTACAAGATTTTTGACACCGTCTTTACACACACTCAATGCCAAATCACCTTTTTCTTCTTTTTAAACGTATTCATGGGTGCGTGGGAGCCCTCTACAAGGCAGTAATTACTTTATAACATGCTACATCTACTAACTTAGTAGCGGTTGTACACAAAAAGGCGCACAAACCTTATATAAAGATACATTAAAAAATACATACATGTG
This sequence comes from Haplosyllis anthogorgicola, assembly GCA_038406195.1. Lineage (NCBI taxonomy): Eukaryota > Metazoa > Annelida > Polychaeta > Phyllodocida > Syllidae > Haplosyllis > Haplosyllis anthogorgicola. The sequence continues at coordinate 825 of JBCAUI010322185.1, read as the reverse complement.
TACATGCTTGCGCCATCAGTGTGGCACACTGACATACTAGACGCCTTGCAGTGGTGTAATGTAAGTACACTTACTTGGTAGGTGTTGTCAAAGCTGTCGTACATAAACCGTGTGATCAACGACGTCTTCCCCACTGCAAATAGAAATACACATTAATATGGTTACAGCCAGTTGTCATGGGTTACAATAAGTTGTGAGAGAAATTAAAGGTTGGACAAGTCAAATGGTACGCTGAGAGACGATAAAGAGGGGCAATTCAGAAAATCGCTTAACTGAACCGCTTGTCAGGGAAAAAATGGAATTAACTATCTGACTGACAGTTGAAAAAGCTAAAACAACGATATACCTGCATCTAAGGTAAAGCACACAGCGACAGCAGAAATGCTTCATTTAGCTGCCTATTTGTCAGCCAAATTTGCAACTGTCCCGATGCAACTGGTTGAGTAAATGTCATTACGATTGGATTAGATTGACAAGGTCAATTTCAAGTTCTTATTTGCTCGGATTCAATACACCATCGGCCACACACAAGTAAGGCTTGACCTAAGCGTCGGCCTTTTTCCAACATTTCCAAAATTTTAGTGATTTTGACCGAGACTTTTTGATTAACAGTAACGCTGAATTACAGTCGAACCCCTCTTGCGAGGACACTAAATTTTTTTAGCCAGAATGTCCGGGAATGGCATGGTGTCCTTGCAAGAGGGGTCTGGTGAAAATCCTATGATGTTTTATACATAACAAAAACACGCTTAATGTCCATAAATAGCTATAAATTGTGATATAACTTGTATAACTTTCAGTATTTTGTGTTTTCAGACCTAAAGT
>JBCAUI010322184.1:0-47738 GCA_038406195.1 Haplosyllis anthogorgicola | reverse complement strand
GCATATGTACAGATAGCAAATTACTTGAATTATACAATGGTATTACTCTTAATTTTCATTTTTCTTATTAAATTAATTTAATTTAACAATAAAGTACACAAAATAGTTCTGAGTGAGAAGGCTTTTACCCTGATCAAGCTTTTTCATTGGTCAATTGACCTGTACCCCTTGCACAAATCAAAGTGACAAGTGATTGATTGATGAGTTTAACAGGTATGCAACAGGTATGCAGTTTAGATAAACAAGTAAACAATTAGCTAATTATCTTTTCATTCTCTTGGGCAATAGGAAGGTTTTAGCTGCCCGTTGCCCTTGAAATCTTTTACATAGTTTTGACGAAACAGCAAATTACGAACAACAGCATCCCCAGTGCCCTGAGTGGGTCGGGGAGGTCAGTGGTATGGCTTGTCAGTAATGCTGCAGGAGTGCAGACCTGATGGGGGAATCACTGAACCTGCCCCCCACATGTACAGTAATCTAATAATCTGAGATATGTTATGCCTGGAAGTACCTGCAGCTTTCAGTGAGGCGGTCACCCTCTAGACTGTTCCAGCACAGTTTGTCATGTTCTTTGGCAGACAGGAGTGGAACAAAGGATTGACCCAGGCTGATGCCGATGACATGGCCACCAATCTGTCCTTGGGGCCCTGTAATTGGAAAGGCCACCAGATGAAGCTGATCACCAAACCAATGCAGTGGCTGCCACCCAGCACTTGGCTGCTATGGCCATAGCATGAGTTTGGTGTCATAGACCCCAACAGGAGATGCTGCAGGTAGCATGGCCAGCCCCTTGTTTGCCCCTGCTGGTGGACCAAGAGTCAGATGAGGAACTCATAGGTGCAGGACCTGCCATCCCACTGGATGAGGAAGAAGCTGGACCAGAGGATGCTGTGGGGGAAGTTGGACTGGGTATACCCTGCCAGCTCCCTGCTGCGGAGGGAGGCTGGTTGGCATGTGTGCCCTGAAGGTGTGGACACCCATGTTGAGCCCCCCTCACAAGGACCCCACAGCAGTCCCTGGACTTCCTGGTGCACCCCTGCCCAACAAGTGAGGAGGCTACGAGTCCAATGTCTCAAGAGTGTCCCGAGGGTCTGCTAATCCTAGGGGCTAATGTCCAGGTGAATGTGGGGACCAAACCCCAGCTTCTTACATTGAAAGAATTGGGGGAGGAGCATGCAGGAGCCTTCCTCATTTGGAAGACCATGGTAGAGGTTCACCTGGCAAACACCCCTGAGCACATCATGAAAGGTGCCATGATGGGTTCACTCATGAACCTGCCTGGTGCTGCCACCATGTCTCAGCTGACAGTCAGATGAGCCATATGATGCCTCAGTCAGTATTACAGCATTGCTAGCAGCTATGATGAGAGTCTCCAAGACCTCTATTCCCTGAAAGAAAGCCCTGGGGAGAGAATCACAGAGTATGCAGCATGAGTCAGTGATAGGGTCTGACTCGTACATAGCTTCTTCCTGGAACAGATGCCAGAGCTGGTGGTTGAAGAGATACAGAAGAACCGGCTGTTTGGTGGGCTGCTGCCCTCTCTAAAACAAGCCATGGATATGCCCAACCTCAGATGGAACAGTATCACTTTGACAACCTTTTGGGCCTAGTGAAGGCTGTGGGAAGGTGAATGGGGCAAGGCCATGATGGAACATGCCAGGACAGCAGTCATCGGGAGTGGCCTGGCTGACCCAACAGAAGGTTCCCACCCCACATATGAGTGATAGTGTTAGAGGCACCAGAAGCCTCAGATCTTGATTCCACATGGAGCAAGGATGCAGGGATTGAGGCCAACAATGAAAGCATCCCTCCTGAAATGTGGATCCAAGTGGTCCAGATGGTTGACAGTTATGAGAGGAAAAAACACAAGTGTTTCCAGTGCAATGCAGAAGACCACCTGATCAGGGATTGTCCCAAATGGGGGGCATTTGCAGAGAAATATTTAAATGGCCAGGGGACTTGAAAGCAGCAGGGAGCTTGGAACCCCCATGCAAGCCATCTCAAGACTCCCTATCTAAATGAGGATGCCCTCAGCCAGTGGTTAGGGCAAGACACCATCGGCCAAGTCAAGGTCAACAGGGATCCCTGCCTGGTAATGCTAGACACAGGGGCCACCATTAACACTGTCTCACCAGAATATGCTGTCGAGTACAATCTGGACATTTACCCGATGTCTGACCTGATTGTGAATCACCCAGATGTGGGTTCAGCATTTGATGGAATTGCTGGACTTTGCACACATGCCAAGGGGTATGTCGTGGTCTGGATTCAAGTAAAGGGGGTGACTGGCTATGATGAGGACCAAGTAGCTCTGGTCTTCAGCCACCAGTCTCCTTTTGAAAGGTACATCCCTATACTGTTGGGCATGCCAATGATTGATCAGGTGATTCAGGTCATGAGAGAAGATGAGATCGACAAGCTTGCTGTGCTGTGGGCTTGGGCTCGAGTAATGCCCCTGATGCAGATCTGCTGCACCCAGCTGGCAGAAGCCATGGACATGGAGTATGCTGAGGAAGGGGTGGCAAATCGGTTGGTTGACCCACAGAGCTATGAAGCAGTGGCGATGCCAGCCAAGGACATTACACTGCCTCTGTTTACAGTTACTACCACCAAGGCTAGAGTCAAGACTATTTTCCTTAAAGGGAGACTACATGTAATAACTTCCAAGCTGAGGGAGCCTGATGGGAAGTTGTCTGTCAGGACCTGTCTCCAATCTACCTACTCTGAAATGAAGGTCGGCTCAAAGAAGGAAACAGTGTTGCTGGAGAACATCACAGCAGTGCCAATCCCCCTCAAGGCTGGGAGTCTGGTGGCATGGGTGGAGGCCACTAACCTCATGCTGTGACCCGTACTCCAGCCTGGCCTTCTGCAGGAGCTGGATCAGGAGTTAGGAATCCCCACACCTGACATGCACCCTAAACTGATGGAGGACAAGTGAAGGAAGGTGTTGATGGAGCATCTGGACCTAAAGGGCCTGGAGTCATGGCCGAGTCACCTGGCAGAGAAGACTCATGCATTGCTGCAAGCCTACCATGACATCTCCTCATTAGAGCCTCACGAATTGGGTTGCACTAGTGGGATCAAGCATGAAATTGTTGTGACTGATGACACCCCTTTCAAGGAGCGATTCTATAGGATCCCTCCAGATATAGTGGAGGAAGTGTGAGAACATATCTGCCACATGCTGGAAGTGGGCTCCATACAGCCCAGCAACAGTCCATGGTGCAATGCAGTAGTCCTAGTGTGCAAGAAAGATGGGGGCTCAGGCTCTGCATTGAATTCTGGTGCTTAAATGACCGCACGCATAAGGACTCATACCTGCTGCCATGAATTCAGGAGACTCTGGATTATCTGCAGGGTTCCAGGCACTACTCTAGCATGGACTTCCTCTCTGGATTTTGGCAGGTGTCAATACATCCCGACTTGAAAAAATACACCACCTTTACGGTTGGGAACTTGGGGTTTTTTGAGTGTGACCGAATGCCTTTTGGGCTCTGCAACATGCCAGCAACATTCCAGTGGCTCATGCAGAACTGCCTGGGTGAACTTAACCTGAAGTACTGCCTGATTTATTTGGATGATGTCATAGTCTATTTGGACACTGAGGAGGAGCACTTGAAGTGCCTCTGAGCTGTATTCCAGTGGTTCAGGGAGAAGAACCTGAAGCTGAAGCCTTTGAAGTGTTCTTTCTTCCTGGCCAAAATTGTCTACCTCACTCACCATCTGTCCATCGCTGAGACTGTGCCACTGATGACATATACCAGGATCCGTTCATTTGTGAATTTGGCCGGTCACTATAGGAGGTTCATCAAGAACTTCTCAAAGAAAGCCCGACCACTGAATGAATATCTGCAGGGAGAGGGTACCACCAAGAAGAAAGAGAGGGTGCAGCTTTCAGACCAAGCACTTTCTGCATTTAAGAACCTGAAGAGGGAGCTTCTCACGGAGCTGGTGTTACAGTTGCCCCATTTGGATGAACCCTTCTGACTGCATACTGATGCTTCTAAAGAAGGGCTAGGGGCAGAGCTAAGCCAGTTGGGGAGGGATGGCAAATGGCATCCCATTGCCTACAGAAGCCGTGCCTTGAGCAAGCATGAACACAACTATCATTCCAGCCAATTAGAGTTCCTGGCACTACTATGGGCTGTAACTAAACAGTTCAAGGAGTATTTAGCTCACTCACCTTCACTGTGAAGACCAACAATAACCCACTGACGTATGTCATGAGCACCCCCAACCTTGATGCAACAGGACATCAGTGGGTAGCTGCCTTGGTGGGGTTCAACTTCAAGTTAGAATATCTCAAGGGGGTGAAGAACTGTGTGGCAGATGCCCTGAGCTGACAGGAGGAATGCCTGAGCAACACTGAGACCCAGAGGATCTTGGACTCACTGCCTCCTGCGGAGAGATGGGAGGTGACATTGCAAGAGGAGGAGGTTTGTGCCCTCCTAGGAGGCCTGATGACAGGGACCTCTGACAGAGCCGAGGTTTATTTGCCCGACATGGGAAAGGCAGTGGAGGCCACTGTCCATGAAGTAGAGAATCAGGTGTGTGTAAAACACATGTGGTACCAAGCCGTACCCAACACTGACTGGACACAGGAACAAGAAGGAGACGAATGTATCAAGCTATGTTGCGAGTGGATCTGAAGTGGCAAGAAGGGGACATTGAAGAAAGCACTGAACAGTCTGGCCTCCACGGAGGCAGGCAAGGCTTTCATCTGCCAACAGGACATGTTTGTCATTTGTGACAATAAGCTTTATGTCAAGCACACAGCCAAAGGAGACTCCATGCCAGCACTGCTGTTTGTGGTCCCCAAGACACAGCAGCAGTGGGTGCTAGATGGCTGCCATTGGCATGTGGGTCATCAGGGTCAGGACAGGACCATATCCCTCCTGAGGGAGAGATTCTGGTGGCCCGGGATGGTAGACCACGCTTGCAACACAGTCAGGAACTGCCAGAGATGCATTAAATTTGAGGGGAGAAGAGAAGTGGCCCCATTGCAACCCATCATGGCCACTGCCCCCCTGAAACTGCTGCACATCGACTATACTACTTGGGAGTGAGTCACTCCCCTGAACCAGAAAACTCTGGTTCTAAATGTTTTGGTCATTACTGACCATTTTACCCATTTCACAGCAGCATACATTATGAAGGATCAGAAGGCCAAGATGGTGGCTAAATGCCTCTATGAGAATTTCATATCTGTCTTCGGAGCCCCTTCCCGACTGCTTAGTGACCAAGGGAAGAACTTCATGAGTGAAGTGATTGCCGAACTGTGCAAACTGCTGGGGTCCAGTGCTGCCAAATGACACTGTATCATGCTCAGACCAATGGGCAGGTGGAGTGATTCCATCAGACCCTGACAAGAATGATTAGCAAGCTGGATGAGGAGAAGAAGGTAAAGTGGGAGGACCACCTTGCTGAAATTGTTCAGGCCTACAACAGCACGAGGTCTGCCATCATGGGCTATAGCCCCTTCTACCTCATGTTCGGCCATCGGCCACAGCTCCTGATCGATTTCTGTATGGGGAGTGTGGAACTAGATGGGTACCTGAGTATGTCGCCTCAGTCCAAGAGCACCTGTGCCTAGCCTTTGATGCAGCAAGGGAGGCCCAGGACTTTGAAGCCCAATGACAGAAAAGGCTCTATGATAGAAAAACTGGAACCACTACTTTGAAGCCAGGGGACATTGTCCTACTGCATACTGATGCCTTTTTGGGAAAACAAAAGCTCAGAGATAACAGGAGTGATGAGAAGTACATTGTGGTGGAACACTTCGCAAGTGACACCCATGTATATCGCATCCGGGGTGATAAGAACAACCAATCGGTTGTTGCTCATGGCAGCTGCTTTAGATGGCAATGAGGACAACGAAGAGCCTAGCATTCCCTTATGCATGGGTATCTGTGCACTCACCAGTGCCCCCATGGCAGCCAATGATGTGAAAATCCCAACAGGGATGGAAGATGAGCCAAAAGAGATAAGAGCCAGAGCCCAAGTTCCAGGGCAGCTGGCTGGTATAGTGCCTTGTGGGTGGGGCCTCGGAATCTACTGAGTGCTACCAGGGATGGATGTTGAACTGTCCCATAAGGTTATGGAACACTCCACATCCCAGCCCTCCAACATTGCCTCGGGACCCAGTATGCACCCGGTGGTTGATGGGACCAGAGATGCTGTCAACTGAAATGCCACTTCTGTAAGACGGGGATACCAAACTGTGCTAGCCTTGAGCAGTGCCAACTGGAGCTTACCAGCTCCAGCGGGAACTGCTCGATAGTTTGAACTAAGGACCTGGTGACAGGACTGCAAACAGGCTGGCTGCACATATATGGGGTCATACCTCAAAACTCAGGGGGTAGAGGAGCAGGTGATGAACATGCAAGCATCTGCAGCCTCACTAATTTGTTTGGAAATTGCCCTCACCGTGTACTAGGGGGCCCGAGTGTGGAGCGTGTTTCCATTACCGACCACTATTGGGGATTGCGGACCCCGATACAAAATGAAACCATATGACAACAGCATGTCGGGATGCTGTCTAAATACTTACCTGAAACTGACATACCTGAAACAAAGAACAATACAAAAAGAAAAGTGGTACACATTGTAAATAATATAACAAGTTTATTGTAAAAATGTTCCATTTATAAAAAATACACGGTTAAAAGAGCTACAAAAATCTACATTGTAAAATTCCTCCTGTACACTAAAACTAACTAGGCGCTGAGTACATCGGTTAACAATCGGTTAACATTAATGCTGAGAATACTGCTTTTCAAGTCTTAAACCTGGCAAGGAGTGGGTCCCATGTGAAAGCAGCGGTTAATGCACTGACACTGCAGGAACACCGCTTGATGAACACTAGTCAGTGGTAAAAAGATGGATGGAATGCTGTCGCAATGAGATGTTTGCCTCATGGTAGGGCAGCCATGAAGCACTCACATGACACCAGCGCACCATGGAAGGGCAGGAAAGGAGCGAACTTAAAGTCCGTACTTGTGGTTCTCCTCGCAATATGCGTAGAAGTTGCAGATGCAGGGAGGAGCACGAGGGCTCAACATCAGTTCCTGCTCCTTGGCATGGAACCTCTAGAAGTGCTGCTTCAGGGAGACAGGATCCTTGTACACTGGGTACTTGGAGACACATTTGGGCACCATCTTGCACATCGGGCAGGTGAAAAGGAACCCATAGTGGTCATGCGTGATGTGACCGAGCAATGTGTCAGCATTGGCCTTCATGTAACTGCACCAGGGACAGTGGAAGTGGACCGTCCTGGAAGCTGAGCTGTACTTGCAACCCTGCAGAGCCTCTTTGGTGTGTGGGGGGCACATGACATATCTCATTGTCAGCTCATCGGCATGAGTGGTCAGGTACATGCACGGGTACTGCCTCGTGACCTTGTTCCGATCGTTCTGCAACAGAGTGAAGATCCACGGTGGTAACTTGTACTGTAGGCCCTGAGTGCCCAGGCAAGCGCTGATGTTACAGACATGGAGTTTGTATTGTTGCTGTGGAGGGAAGGGAAGAAACCGATGGTATGGATTCTCACGCATGGAGTTGGGAGTCACACTGTGGTCCACGACCAACCTGTCCCAGAATTTTGTGACCTGTGCAGAATCTGTGGCCCAGACCACTGGTCTTCCTGCTTCCTTGAGTCCATCGAGATCTTCAGGTTCATTGGGCTGGCTAGTGCCACCAGTTGCACATGCTCAGCTCCTCAACCATCTCAGTTTCTCAGCTTCAGAGTCTCCACCATCATCGGCCTCACCTATGGGGTCATCATCATCATCCCCACTGTGGGGAGGTGGAGCAGCATATCCTCTATGATTTGTGTTGAAGATGTCGCCATGGGCCACTTCGGTACTGATGATGGTGACATCGTCATTGTCAATGTCAATTGGCCCACGGAACATGCTTTGTGGCATCAAGCCAGTGCCAGATGAGGTGCTGGGCATGGCCTTTTCAGCAAACTTGAACTTCTTTGTGGGCGACTGGTCGCGGTGCCATGGAGTTCCCATGGGCTGGTGCTCTCCACCTTCTGAGGCCCTTGAGTCCATGAGCGACCTTTTGCCAGTGGAAGTGACCAATTGTCGGAGAAGGGCGGTGAACAGTCCAGAAGGCAGCAGCTTTATTTGAGCATGTGGGGTGCTGGCCAGGGGCACTGAGGTCTCAGAGTCACCGGAGGCATTGTTGCTGGTGGATGCAGTTGTGTCTGTTTGGGTGCCTCAACAAGGTGTCAGTTGTGGAGGGCAAGGTTGCTGCTGCAGATACAGACCTTGCAGTTGCAGCACTGGTGGCTGTCTTGCCGGTCCTGGCATCTGCTGCAACTGTGAGGGGTGCTGCACTGGTGGCTGAGGCCCCTGTTGTGGCCTCCTCATTGGTAGGTCTTGGAGGATGCAGTCCAGCACCACACTCACCCCCAGAGCCTGCCCAACGTACCTGATCAGGATCAGCTCTCCAGGGACCATGGGCTCTCGAGGGTCATATAGGAGACTGACGGCGTGAAATTCAGTGTCCATCTCACTGAAACCATGGAAATCAGCATCCTTGACTAACTGCCGGACAGCATTGCTATGATCATGCATGAAGTTGACCTGCACATTGTGCCACTCTTTGGGAATCATGTCAGCGGCTTTGTTTAAGCTCTTGTACTGCATAAGAGTGATGTTGGCCCTTGTCTTGTGAATGATGGTGGCCATGTCAATGGCCAAATTGTTGTACTTGGCTTCAGTCTCGCCGCTTCAGATTTTCAACAGCTTGTGCCAGGCATCTCAGATGGCTTGTTTGGCCTTGCAGTTCACACTGGCCCAATGGACATTTTCAGAGATGGACATTTTCACCCAGGTGCCATGGTAGTCAAGGTACTTGTTGCAAAATGCAGTTAGTTCATTGACCAGAGTTGTTGTCATGGCAAAGGGCTGGTGCCACTGTTCCAAGTCACTCGCATCATCCCCATTGACCGGGATCCCCAAGTGCAGGCTGGAGAGGCTGCAGCTGTTGCTGAAGCCTGTGCCGAAAATGACATCACCCCCACTCAGAGGTGGGTGGATGGGTATGACATGTCGGTTGGGAGCGTTGTCTCCAACACCCATGGTGAAGACCAGGTGACTGTTCTTCCCCAGATGGTCCTTTGGGGGCTTCTCAGGAGCCACATAGATGGTCAGTGGCATGTCACAGATTATCTGAAGATATGTCATGTTCTCAACAGTAGTGACGAACCCTGCCAGGTGGTCCTGTATGTTGTAGGGATGATGGCCTTTTTGTCACTGGTCTCAAGGAGCCGGTGGACATGCAGGTTCTTCATCATGCCTCAGGAAGGTGATGTCATGGGAAGACCCTCATCGTTAACGAAATATGCATACAATGCTTGCACATCACCTGTCATGGGGCATTGCACCCATAAGCTGGTGTGGGTCTCACAGTCTACCCAAATGAAACAGGCAGGTTCATGGTTACACTCTATTGCAGCTTTGGAGAGCAGCCAGTCGATGGCGTTCTTGATGGGGCAAACAGTCTGTCATTAGTGTACCAGAACCTGTGTCATGCAAATGAGTCTCTCTCCAGTACCCAAGATGTCCAGGTTGGCAACAGTGGAGGTCAGTTGGAGAGCTATGTGTGGGATCCGCTCTTTAGTGGGCATCTTTCCCCCATCTTTGTTGGTGAAAGTCCTATGATGATGTCACTCCGCTTATAAAATGCATACTGTGGGAAGGTTTGCCCTCAGTTGTCTAAGGGCCATCCGAGAGTGAACTACATTAAATCACCATCCATGTAACCCACTGCAAACCACTGATTGTGACCCAATGAAGATGGCAGTGCCACCCTTTCTCTTTGAGTTGATGGAGAGCACTTGTCACCCTGAGAGCAGGCCACAGCTGCAGCCTGGCATGCTGGATGGAGGCCTCGCCCCCAATGCGCAATGGCAGCACTACTGCCACATCACTCAAACCATCGTTCAGCATGCCCACTGGGCCATGCAGGATGAGCAGCTCATCCTGCTACAAGACTGTTTACATTACGTGGAGCTCAAGAGTGCTGCGGAGGTTGCAAGACACAGCTTAACGGAGTGGACCCCACCCATGGACAACAGCGTCACCAATGCAATCCACAATAAGAAAAGGTGTGATCATTATGAGGAACTGCTAGAGCAGGTGCAAGATGAGCTACATCAAAACACAGAGCCACAGCTGGCTGACTTGTGGGAAGAGTGGAAGGATTTGGATGCCGATGACTTCGACTCTGATGTGGCCGTCAACGTGGTCCTACATTTCATCAAGAAAGTTTACAATGGCGAGGGGCACGCCGGTACCATGGAGCCTCTGGTCACTGAGGAACAGTTGGTTGAGGCTGACAGTTGTGTGGCTGCTCTCCATAAGTAGCTGCATGCATGGGCTGCTGAGTGAGCAGCTAGGAAGTTGGGGCCTGCTGTATGAAGGGTACCTCCAAGGCGGCTGTAGCAGTGCTGGGCCTTCTACCCCAAAGCAGTCTAAGCTACTAGATCATTTCAAATTGAAATCCAGAGCCCCACCAGTCTCTCCACAGAACCCGACTTACAAACTCTGTGGATACTTGGGGGGTGCTATCGACACCAGGTTGGTAGTGACACATGACTCCGCATTGAATGAGGCTTTGGGTTCTGCAGCCCCTCCCAATCACATCCCTGAGGACACTTATGCAACCACTGATGATGAGAGATGTTGGCCCAAACATAAGCAAGGGAACCAAAGTGGCCAGGAAAGGAGACTGTTGAGGGAAGCCATGCAGCTCAAGGCCAAGTTGGCTGAGGCTGAGGAACAGTGGATCCAGGAAGTGGAGAAACTCAAGGCCAAAATAGCCAAAGGGAAGAAAAGGACAGGGAGCGCAGGCCGACAGGTGCCCCTAAACCAGTGGAAAAGGGATCGTACTCTGTCCAGAGCACAACGAGAGGCAAAGATCACCCCAGTCAGCACACAGGAGCCTTCCCACTCCCAGCACACTCCCAGGCATGACCTCCCTGTTATCAGAGACTGCTCAATGGAAAGGAGTCCAAAGTGTCATCACTCGACCCCGCAGGCCAGCCCTGAATCATGATTTGAGGCCAATAAACCTGAAGACGATGCCAGCAATCTTGAAAGTAGTAGTGGATCCCTTTTAACACCCTGAGCAGTGGATCACCCATCGAATCCGAGACATCAATTGGGACAAGGAAAGCGAGCCAGGCTGGAGCTGGCAGCTTAATGGCATTACTGACAAGTACAAAGAGTTGGCAGTGCATCTACGTGTAATGTGGGGCATGACCCAGACTGCCCAGTACATCCATGGTGCAGATGACCCCGTCATGGCATGTCCCCCAGAGCCACCCATACTAAGGTGCCATCAGTTCCTTGACCCTGAATTCTGCAATGTCCTGGACATTTGTCAACACAGTGTTCTGCGGATGAATGCCATGGGAGCCACACTGCTCTACGCATGTTCCAATGTGAAACCTGCACAGCTTGAATGGTGAACACTCAGAAATACCTGCTTGCATCAACGAATACATAAAATCAATGGCCTATGTGAAGAAACTCGATGTAGCTGACTTCCTGAAGTGCCTCAAGAGGATGAGTGCAATGTGCCACAGGTCAATCCTGAACCAGGATGGGATGTACCATGCAGTCAAATCATCTACGAGGGACTTGGCATCTCAGTGGAGTCCTACACTGAATTCGGCTCTGGCTGACTGGAGGACCCCATACTAGGGAAGGGCTGTGGTGCTGCCCTACAACACCACTCAACTCGGCCACTGGGTATTGTGTCCCCTCCTGCAGAGGAGCGCAATGCCAACCAACATGCAGCACATCTTGCCCACTGGGGTTACATGGGAAAAGAGGGAGATGGGACACACCCACCCACCTTACCCACTGGTGAGGACAGGAACTGAAAGTTACCCCCTTCACCTATGCCTAGTCATAAATCGCTCATGCCAGACCCCCTGAATCTGGATCCTCTGGGGTTGTCAGCACTGCAGAGCCTGCAGGTGGAAACTTTGCCACGGAGCAAGGCACTGGAAATAAATCTTGACATTGACCTTCTTGATGACACTGTCATCAATCTGCTCAAGCACATGAGGGACACCACACCCTCCCCGGAGCTCAAACCCAATCTGAGAGTGATCACGCACCCACAGCTGGGTCATCTGATTCCAGGGTACCGCAGCAGCAGTCAGCAGGTGAACTCACCTGTGTTGGTACTCCTGGACCAACTGACCTCACCCAGGACAACTCCTCGGAGAGTTACCTTTGCCAGCAAAGCCTACATAGCTACCTTCCTACTGGATTCACTGAGGGCAGCCACCTCAGGCAGTGCTGACAAAGACATGACATTGCCAGACAGTATAGGGAGCTCATCAGACACGGACATACCTATGCTGGAGGAAGCCTCCCTGAATACAGATTAAGAGGATCACCTGCTCCAAGGAAGTCAGGATGCCACCATGGAATCCCCGCAGGAAGAACCCCGGCAGCCTTGAGTGCCATGTTGAGGTCCATTGACCCCTCAATCTGCAGCCTCCTTCATGTGGCATGAAGAGGTGATCTGGACCCAACTCAAGAGAACTGCTGTGAAGACCAAACTGACCAGTGCTCAATTCGATTTTAATGATCTTGCTCTTATTAATGTCATGTTAATGTCATAGAGGTAATTTTTAGTGTAGCTTAAATTATCAGTCGTTGTAACTTTTGTCATGTATTTGTGAAATTTGCATGTTACATAGAATTTTATTGATCTATCATTGTTACTTAATGTATTATGTCATTTACTGCAGTTAAAATTGTATATTGCTATTGCTGTGTGTGTTTTCTCAGGATAATAAAGCACACCAGAGGGCTGGCAAAAGGTCCTGGGGGAGAGTGTGATGTGCTGATGGCTGATTGCCCTGTACCTCAAAAATTTAATGGTATCGCTAGGTGCTGGATGAGTTGCAGGACCTGCAGCTTGTCCCAATAGTGACTGGTGATGCCATAAAGTCACTCAGTAACCATTTCGGTTGACGGTTATGCTGTGCTATTTTTAGGTTTTTGGCGTGGCTACCACCGGGCACATGCGCCTGGGGGTTGGTGATGTCATGACATAGATGGTTATATCATGATGCCACATCACACCAAATCCTTTGCATCATCTCCCCATGACATCACCCGCATGTGCGGATGTCGTCCTGGGGGGGGGGGTATAAAACTATACCACAACATTACAACTCAGCTTTTGCCTGTTTGCTTTTGATGAGAGAGGTACTAGCTCCCAGCCAACCAGTGTGCCACTGTCCTTTGACCTTTGTGGTCCACTGATGTTCAACTGAATTCAATTGCCTTCATTATCTTTTAACTGGGGGAGTCTGTCGCTCCCCAATTACTTTCATTTCTATCGTTTTGCAGGTGAGTCCCGAGCAACCAACTAGAGTCACACCCCGAAGTAAGAGTGCTGAAATGGGGCTGTCCATCCTTTCACAGAGCTGGAGGTGTGATTGAGTCATGTGCAAAGAGATCATCGGTGCTGAGTGTCCCACATGTGACATATATACAATATCAGATTTATATAAGATTTATATAAGATTTATATAAGATTTATATAAGATAAACAGCTACCATTACACATTGGATTATTTTTTACAATACATTGTATATAAATAATAAATAAATACAATGGCACATTATATTAATGCAAGAAAATAATATGATAGCCTGTTACAATAAACTGCTTAGTAGAAGCATTACACATATTATATTAATGCATTACTTAATTATTAGGCAAAATTTTTGCCTAAAAATACGCAAATACCAATTTACCCATTTTTTACGCATAATTCACCCCTAGATAGCAGCCACACTTAGGTGGAGAGGGAATTAGAGCCCAGGGTACAAGATAGACAACACCCACTAAGCAGTACGTAGCAGGCTAGACAGCCAGTAACACGCAACCTAGGCTTAGCTACTTACTACATTAATGTCACCCCAAGTACAAACCTTTGTGTGTTTGTTGCAAATTAAATTGGCGTTAAAGGTCAGATTTAGTTAGAACGCGAATTCAATTCTTTAATTTCAGATTCAAAATGAGATGTTTTAAACAGATCCAGCACACAAAATTCCTATTAAAACTTTAGAACGGTATTTTATAGCAGCTCTCTCAGATGAACCCTTAAAGTTGTGCAGCCAAAACCAAATTCCTTCAAACTAATATGATCATAGTGTATTGATTAATTGAAGATATGTTGAATCTTCGGCTTGAATGTCTTGTGTGTTTTAACATTTCGAAAAGGAAGCCGTCTTTTAAGGATTTAATTTTACCAAAAATGTTTGGAATGGAAGGTTTGAAGTTTAGAGCCTTCTGGCTTAATTTACCCTTCTGGCTCAGGCCATTCACTGAGTGTATACTACTACTTTATGAGAGGGTATCACCGTTTGTCAAGTCAATATCATTGCAAAAATACAGGCCAGAAGATCCAATATTTTAAGTTGTGAACCTAAATTCTGTCTAATAAACAGGATGGTGCTATTTGAAATAATAAACAAAGGTAGTTATCAAGTACTGAAATAATGTGTAAGAGACAACCTTTATGGCTAATTAAGGCATTATAACTTAAAGCCTTTAAAGAAAATCAGATGTTGCCTGATATTCACAAAACAGTCCACAGAGAAACATGTAACACATGATTTACATGTATCAGGGACATAGCCTAGTGCAGTTGCTGACAGACTAGAGATCATTGAACACCTGAGCCTTGTCTCATTTATTCCATTACCTTCACCGGTTACACCTAAAACGAAAGAAACACGAAAGAGATTCAACTTTTTTCTTCCTCGATTAAACGTAGATAACTTCCTCGTCAGATGTGGCTTAATAAAAGAACTAAATGACAATTGTGTCGATAGCAGTGGTATTAAGTAATTTAATTGTCTGTACAGAAAGAATACATTACCTTTCTGGAATAAAGAAAAAAGAAAAAGAGGAAATAAAAGAGAAAAAGTAAAACACCTCCCAGATTGATATGTTTATGTTTTCGCGTCTGCCGTAAATGGTAATGATTCTGGTCTGCTAGTAATCAGTCCACTAGCCTCAGGCAATTGACGTAGTCTGTGTCTGACTTCGTGTTTACTTTGCTACCATTTTGTCTTCTGTAGGATAATCTGCTTTTTTTGCTGTATTTTATAAAACCATTATGTTGTATCTGGAATGTGGAGGACCTGTCGTTGGGTAATAAAGGTTGTATTTCCTACGGGAGGGGAATATAAAGATAACTCTAACCCTTAGGTGTGATTCTTACTTATTTATTTTGATGCTTACATGTTACAGTTTTGGTAGGCACTGCCTGGACTACACAGTGCTGTTACTTATATACAAAGAGACGACCTTGTGGCTAATTTCAAGGTCATGGCCTGAATATATAATTAGCTATGGCACAGTAGTAAAGGTGAAGGACATAACAAGGGAACTGACGAAGGTCAAGGGCAAGACTCTCATTTACAAAATTACACTACTAGACAAGAAATTGCATAGATACATACACACTTAATGTAAAATTTCAGCAAACTAGACAAACAAGACACCGATCTGCTTAACTAATATGAGTTGTCGATGGACATTTCGTGTGAAAGTGAAATTCCTTTTCCATACTCTCTTACTTCGACTTCCAAAGGGACTGCCAAAAGCTATTGAGAAATGGGAAATTCGGGACTGAATTCTCTTCAATGATACTAGTAAGTAATGAGAACTCTAAGTGAATATTTTAGGTATGTCCACAAAGACTTATTGTCTATGCATTAAAATAAGTGGGTTCTACTTATGAAGATGCACTTGTGAAGTAGAGAGTCATGTCTGCTGGAGACAGCAGTGGCATATTGGATGAGATGCATCTTGGATGATGTTTTGCTGGCATGATATAAGCATGAGATACATTAATCGCATGCATCTGCATTAAAAAGACAAAATAAAACGTAGTTCTTCTCAGGTGTTCAGTCTTACTGGAAGATACTCTCTCGAGAATTCGAGGTTGGCAACTAACCTCCCATCACGCTTTGCTTTCGTGTTATTAAGGCGGACCTTTTGCTTGTGTACTTGAACTGCACCTCCTAGCAGAGGCATTAGGTCACGAGTACCAGAACTAGTACCAGATGCTTGCAGAAGTGGCATTCGGTGGCTTTTCTGGAAATAAACATGGATCACGTTCAGTATCAGAGTAGTGCCAGTAAACTGAGATGGCAAACTTATGAAAGTAATCACTCTAACTCTGAATGGCAGTTATTAGGAAGGGAGGAACCCTTGTCTAAAATAAAGCCCAGGAATAATTTTTATGACGTGCTTCAGGATAAAAATTAACTTGTTTAATTTGAAAACTTGGTAAATCCTGTCTTGCGTTGGCCAACTTTTTTTATGTACTCAGACGTACTACTGGGTATTATATGTAAGCACCATTCTGCATTGCCTGCACAGCTCAACAAAGTCGATTTTTTATTGTTTCCCACTTTTGAAATTTAACCTACACAAAAAGGTATTATGAAACATCGTACATTATGTTGGCACAATTAAGACCAAGCTGCTTCTTGAATGACTCCACAACATTCACAACGACGTCACAAAATACTGTCTGTGTAGGTAGACCTATGTATACTTTTTATTTTCATTTACTTTGGAAAAGATACGAAGTTTTCATTGCTGATAAATGGTATCATACCTGCTGCAGGTGATTCCTGTGATAGTAAATCATTTGAAGGCAAGTGCTTAAACGTCCATAAAGCCATTCTGAGGAAACAGTTTGCTTGAAATATGTGTTACTTTTGGCCCAAAATAATCACTGTTACTTTGATTGTCAAAATGGTTTCATGAACGGCTAGTTTTTGATATCAGCATATATACTGACATTAAATGAAATCAATCTGTCTTTCTGGGTTTTTTTCTGCTGCAAATGTCCATCAACAGGACAATTTTTCTGACACGATCTGCAGACTATTTTAATTATGGGTGACACTTAATTCCGTTTTCCAACAACAAATACTCATACTTCTAATAAATATCTTTACGTAAGGACAGAGACGAGCGTTGATGCAGAGTCACGTGAAAGCTGGGGGCTCTGACGGGGCTCAGGTCTGCTGGTTTTCCCTCTCTTGATAACATTATGCTGCTCCGTCTTCCAGCTAAGGGTTTAAGAGGAGTGGGTCGTGGGGTTTTGGAGTGGGTGCATGAGCGCACGCTGGCTTGGGAGCGACAGGATTTTTTAGTAGTGTTGTCGCGACTAGTCGAATAAGTCGACCAGTCCAGAATTGTAGCCACGGTCGACAATACATTTTAAGTGTCCTCTAGTCGGTCCAGTTACGAGAATGATAATAGATTACAAAACTCTCTTACAGAATGATTAAAACATTAGGATACGGCCTCTAAATAGAATATTTTGACTCTGGGGAGACTAGTTCACAGATTTTCCAACTAATTTTCCAACTGATTTGTTATGGTATGCAATGATGCATGCAGGCAATAACATAGTGACAATAAACTGACACCAAAGCCATGAAGTCATGGATCAATACCTTGACCTGGCTGAATGAGTTAGTTTCACACCTGTGCATGTTGATACAGAAATAGCTGCAGTTCACAACATGAACAGATTGACTATCTATTGTCTCAATTGTCAAATGTTATGATGTGCTGGGGTCATGGACTGATTGTCAACACTGTGTATATGTTATGGTTTAGCTGTGAGTGCACTGAGGTTGATTAGCTGAACATTGACAGGAGGTGTCACTATTGCCTAGGGGAGGTCCGTATTTGCAGACCAGTATCCAAACGAAAAAACATTTTACTACACAATACGGTGCACTCATGTTGATGTATCATACTGATCTTACAGTTTTACTTGATTACTAGATGTTGAGACAATAAAATATCAGAATTAAAGTGCATGTTTTAGCAGCTGTGGAATGATGAAATCAATAATATCCGACTGTCGACTGTCATTTCGACAAGTAGTGTCCGACTGTAGACATTTAAAATTCAAGTGTCGCCACAACACTATTTTCTAGTATGAGTAAAAAATGGTGGATGACAACATTGTTATATTGTCAGTACAAGCTGCAGTTTGTGCATGATTTGTAAATGACAATATCAAAGTAACAATTAGATAAACATAAATTTGAAAACATTGTATTTATCAGATATAGTTGTAATTAAAGAACATTAAAGTGTAACTATTGAGCAATAACCAGATATTCTGCACATCAAAAGTGCAGTCTTTGAGTATAATGCGCAAGAGACATGTAATGATTATAATTTTGTAATCATAATGTTTTTAATATCAAAATCTTCCAACTAAATAATGATAACATTCACCAAAGATATTTTTTTAAAATGAAGGATACTGATGACTAACAAAAACAAACGCAGAAGTTCACAACCAGTTTGAAAAACGTCTCACATTTATTAACTGCCTCTCGAGTTGAAAAATACATAATGAGCAGTTGCTAGTTCTTCTATTGCAAAATTGAGCGTCAGTTAAAATGTGAGCATTAATTTTTTTCAACGTGTTATTTATTTTCATATGTTTCGATGTGTATTATTTATGGGCACTGATAAATCTCTGACAAAAATGTCTGTTGTTAATTGGCAAACAAGAGTTTCACGTTTATTTATAATTAATACTACCTAAAACTCTGTGTAACCCACGGGATTCCCGCTTTTAAACGCCCTTGTAAATTTAGTCTACTTTTATGATATCTGTCGCTGGGACTCGACTTAAAGAATTTGGATGTGAAGAAATTTGGTTGGAGCTTGAAGCAGGATGAAAAAGTACTCCACTTTCAGCAAAATTAGAGTTGCGGGTCTTGCATTTGGAAACTTTAAACACTGCTTAAGGAACAACAGTGAGAAGGAAAAAACAATGTGCACTTGCAACACCAGACCCCCCTATCTGATCTGACCTAAGTGTACTTGCAATGCACAAGACCCCCGCAATCTGATTTGGGAAAATGCATTTCTGGGAATTTCAGATCATTTGAGACACTTTGTGGAAAAAAAATTCAGTGTATTTTGCTATTGGACTTTATGAGTTTGCTCAAGGTACATACATTGAGTTGGTAACCTGGCTCAAGGGACAAACTGTGAGTTTAGGGAGCTGGCTCAATGTACAAACAGTAAGTTGAAGGAGTTGGACTAAGGGACAAACAGCGAGTTTAGGGAGGTCTTAAATTGACTTTAAGACCTAATTGGGCCAAAATCATTACTTTAAATGGGATATCTAAGTAAATTGTCACTTTAAATCCCCTTTAAGACCTAAATGGCAAAAAATCATAACTTTAGATGGGATATCTAAGTAAATTGTCACTTTAAATCTGCTTTCAGACCTAAACAGCCAAAAATTGTTACTTCAGATGGGATGTCTAAGTAAATCTTCACTTTAAATCTGCTTTAAGACCTAAATGGCCAAAGATTGTTACTTTAAATGAGATATCTAGGTAAATCATCACTTTAAATCAGATTTTAGACCTAATTGGGCAAAAATCATTACTTTATATGGGATATCTAAATAAATCATCACTTTAAATCCATTTTTATACCTAAAGTGAAAAAAAGTTGTTGATTGCTGTGTATTTTAGTGTTTCTAATGGGTTTTGGTTGCATGGGTTTGCATTGGGGCAATGCAACGGCTTTGCAACCTACTGGATTGTCTCGTTTGTAACATTTGTCAGGATGTTTATACATGTTTTGACCAACAGCTCTTGTATGTTCTTGATAAATAGCCATGCAGCAACATCCATACAAAACTAAAATATTTAATGTAAAAGTGTTTTAGTGTCATAAAGATCGCAGTGGCAAGTTTGACAGCTAAGTAGAGGCGTGTGTAAACAATTACCTGACGTGGATTGCGCACATATAGGTCCAGTCCACGTAGATTTAGCTTGAATAAACACAAGTACATTTAAAGTGGACATAATTGGCGATGTTCAGTAAAAATGAACTCCTGGACAGCTTCACTGTTTATGCATAAGGTATTGAGAATAATTGAATACATTAAACTAATATATTGCTCTGTATTTACTATTTCCATTGTATACCAAAAAAATAATGCAAATATTTAATTGTCAATTTGGATTATTTATTAACGGCCTACGGTTTCATAGCAAATTCAGCATTAACAAATGATTAATTCCAATTATGTCCACTTTTATGAAGAAATTCATGTCGTATCAGGACCTTTATAATATAATGGTTACCATATTAGGGACTGATAAGATCAATGTCCATAACCAGGATGTAGGGTAGTTTAGAGACAGTATTTGCAAAATAGATAGTAATAGGTAGTAATAACGTGTGATATGCACCATTGTGTACTTCACAACAGCTTGGCTTTGTGAAGCTGTAGTTACGTATAAAACAGTAACATTACAGAGAACAGAAATGCTGGAGGCATCCTCTGCTTTCTCCCCCCAAAAACTCAATTGTTCCTCTAGCCATGTAGCATGATCATTCATTAGATCCCAAATAAGATGTGGAAATTAGCATAAATATTGAATGCTAATGATATCATTTTCACAATGTCATTGGGTCACGTCGAACAATGAAACGTGGAAAATCATCTATTAGGCATTAAAGCTTCTGCAAAGTTATCTAATTATTTCTGCACGCAAATAACTCCTATTGAGGAAGATTAATCTTGTTGGTACATTACGAATAAAGCAATATTTATAAACGTTTTGATCATATAGCATTGACATATATATCTAGATACCTCTATTATATAAAAGTGGCTTACTCTTAACGATTGGAATCAATAGTGGGACATTGAAATAACAAGGCTCCTAAATCATTCCGCTTACGAAACGTACTTCAAAGTTGTGCGCAGTTACATACTTGGAAATTGATGTTTCATACCCATCAGGGTACCACTGATACAATCAATACACGAAGCATAGACTTGGAACAGCTTTATATTGATAGTATTAGTTATACAAAGAGAGCATGACGATGCACACGAGTGGTCCCTTTGAGACCAGTATTCAACAGAAGGAAACTGGAGTTGTTCTGCTGTAGGCTAGATATGTGTAATTAGGCTTCACCGTCACTAGGCACTGTATGCTAATGAAATACCTGGTCTCTTCACTCTCTTACCTTATCTCCCTATCTCTCTCCCTTCATGCATGCAAAGCCTTGGTGTTGAAGCTGTTGTGTGCTGCCCCTATCCAGGAGCTGTCTCCATCTCCACCCATCCAGCTTTAATGGCCCATACAGGACTTGTACGGAACTGTGCGTAGGCTGTTGTGCCTCTTTCCCGAACTCTTTCTTTGGACACTAGCAGGTTTATAAGAGGGTGCACTTTTCCACTTTTAGTTTGGAAATAAGGAACCATCGGAATAAGTTAGCCGCACTGGCATATCCTCTTTAAAATACATTTTAGTTTGGTGTAATCATCTACCAGAGAAGATAGCAAAAAGTTTAGTTGTCTTAAACAAACGAAAAGTGAATTGAAAGAAGAGTTGTTTCGAAGTTTTGACGTTTCTTCTTTATCTGGAGGTAAGAATTCATATTTTTGTTGGAGGGAGAGTTATTGTGTGATTAATAACTGGAGGCATTTTGCTCCATAAATGTTTCATGCATTCACCAGCTTATAATATTTATGTTTCTAAAATATTACATTATCATGTAATGCTCTCTCTCTCTGTGTCTGGCTCATGGTTTGTTTGCATTATTTCCGAACAAAAACGAAACATGAATCTATGAATAATGATATGGCGCAGCGTGGCCAAAAGAATTGGTGCGCTGGTCTCACCTTACCACACAAAGATTGAGCGATGTGAGCATCCAAGTGACCGAAATAATGACTCACTGGTGGCTGAAACTGTTTGAATTGAGATGAAAACTAAAAGCAGCAGTAAATTTTTAGACAAAATATGGCAGTCTGTCAAACAACATTAATTTACGTAAGGACTTCGCTAACGATGACCTTCTCCGTGAGAAAAAAAGATACTTTCTCTGCATTAGAGTGAAAGTCTTCACGACTCATTCTGTATCGCTTTCACCTATGTTTTAACCTTCTTTTCCTATAATATGATTAGACATGAGGCAAATTAAGACCATTAAAAGTAATGCAATCTGCTAAGACGGATAGAAAGCATTTGTCGGGAATTATGTGGTGGCTTCGCATTGAAGCTGCGTGTGAGGGGTCTGAGCCTCAAAGAAAGTGATGGGGCTGGTCAGTAGTCGCTACTAAACCACTGGCACAGACTCAGAAATCTTATGAATTATAAATAAGGCAATAAAATATATGCACACTATGTTAGCCTGTTGTTTTTGTTTCTACAGGTTAACGTTTTGTCTTCAGAAAAAACCTAACATATCAGATGCGAAGGTAGACTTTTGTTGAAACTTACCTTCATGGCAATTTTAATGTCTCTCATTAAAATCAACTCTAGGAGGGAGAAATCCTTGGAACATCTGAGGTATCCTTCAATATGGCGCGACTTTTATTCTCTAGAGTCGGGGAAACAGAAAAGAAGCTCAACTATCTCTGACATCCAACATTCTTCTTCATTTGACTCTTAACCAAGACAAAAACAATGTACTTAACAGTTCACGACTGATTGATCTGAGTCCTCCACATCTGCTTTGTTGCCTCGTTGATTCTTACACAAGCAGAAACAAGTTAACTTAATAGACTTTAAAAGCCTTTTCTTCAGATGATACCTATCAGGTACCGTAATATGTAGCATCTCTGTTTATTCTAATTTACTGTTGAGTATGTACCTGGTGTTTGTTGTTTAAAGACTATTAAAGTGTTACTTGAGCAATAGCACAAAGTATGAAGGGTTTGGTTAATTGCTGTTGCTGACTCTGAGTCAAGTAAGTAATGGTTTTTAAAATATGCTCAGGCCATCTGAGTTTAATTTAACAAGACATTGGAAATAGTTTCAAAAGCAATGGTATCGAAACTTTCGTATCTTAAAAAATATAAATAAATATGCGTACCATCCTATTAGCTAAAGTGTACGTGTCTTCTCTAATTGAATGTTTCGATGACGCATCTATTATACATCGCATCTATTCCATGTTACTTATATTAAGTTTTGGATGTCACAACATCCAAGGCACAACCTTTCATGTCGCATCGTTTCTTGTGCATCACATTCTGAAGAGACGTCTCGGTCCTATTGTTCAGCACTTCGTGAAAGTCTATTTTCATGCAATCTGATGAAATTGATTTAAAGTAGTTACTTTACTTCCCCATACAGAGGCTAAAACAACAGCTTGGTGGCTTTAAGATCAATCTTTCTGGATTAGAGGTGGGGAGAGACAAAGAAGATTGACCCTTTGGTTTATCTTCAAGGCACACGTTCCCAACTTAGTGACTTGCATTTATTCGTAGAAAACAATCCATAGTATAAATAAAGGAACTCCTTTAATCTATCATCTTGCTTTTTGTTTTTGTGAAAAAGATAATTTCATTTCATCATTCTAAGCATCTTTTTCCTGACTGGAAATCTGAACATCTTTAAATCTAACAGATGTGCCTGTAATTATGTTCCCTATTACGCTTTACAGGAAATTCATCGCAGAGGTGTCAAAACTTTGACAAAGGCAGCTTACACTGACACACCCAGTTAAATATGACATAAAGAAGGAAACCTAGACTATACAAAATTTTGTTTCCCTGGATGTTAAGCATTATATCTGGGAAACCTTTTTGGGTGGGTGACGTAAAGTGAAATTATGTTAGACTTGCTCTCCGACTTATGTTGTTGAGGTTTTTAATGAAGTTTTGGAAAGTTCGCCGTGTCTCTGTCTAATTTTATATACGCTTGAAATATGAAAAGTTTTCCGCTTTTTGATATACAATTACAAAGAAGTACAATGTTTGTGTATGTTACAAAGCTAGTTGATGTTAATGTTCTTTGAAGGTATTTGCTCATATTAAACTGGATAGGGGAAGCAATAGGCACTGTTTTCTGGAACATCCTGTTATCAAAATCGAAACATTAATAATGGAATACAGGTGGGTTAGGCGCGGAACATTCGTCTGCGGATTGGTTATGAGGGAAAGGGATGCGCGAGTACACACCACGGTTAATAACGCTTGAATCTGGCTTCATAATGACCATCTCGCGGGAGGCAGCGTAAAACTGTTTGTACAGTGGTCATCCATCCTATGGGACATCAAACATCTATTCAACTATCAATTCAATAGGACAGCTATAATGGTCTCTGATCAATTGGCACGACTATAGAGACATTTGGATCCAGTTTCTAAGGCATCTTGCCGCACTAATAGGTAGCTTCCATTGCACATTAGCTGAAGCTGTCCGGGGAGCTTTCACTTGAAAGACCCTTTTCATTTAATTAGTTACTGATTTTATTCCTAATTGTATCCCTGTGATCATCAACTTTATATGCAAAACTTAAGCTTTTAGATCCTTTCTGTTAATTACAAAGGGTCACAATTTCAAGTCTCAGTAACTTAACATGGAAGCACTCAGGTGGTACAAATACAATATCTTACAGGTCTATTATGCAGGCTTTGCCAGAAGTTGAATAGGTACATCGAACTGGTTATCTTATACACGTATGTTGTATCTCTCTGTAGGTTTGAATGTGATTTGGCGAAAGCCCAATGTGTGTATTGAACATATCCATGTTTGTCTAATATCCACATTGACAACTCATTTTGTTGCAGTGACTATTATAGAACATTTATGCTGCCACACCTATTTTTATTTGATTATATTTATCTAATTAAAGATGACCTTTGGTTTGCACATGCATTAAGTATTACTAGTGTATCCATACTAACCTAATATATTTCATAGCATGGCATCACATCTACCTTTGTGACTAACAGTTTAGTTTCTCTTTCTTTTCTGAGAATATTTGTAAATATTTTCTTTCAATGTACTTTCAATAAAAATTGCTATTCGGCATGAAAATAATTTAAGCTTGAGTCATTCAATTAAACCTGCATTTACTAGTAAAAGATGATTTCTGAAACGTTGAAATAAAATTACCGAAGCCATAAAAGTAATGTCTAAAATCAGAAGTGGTTTCGCATGCATCTGCATATACAAGATGTCAATATCAATAAACATATCAGTATTCATTCACATGAATAATCAATTTACGATTTGGGCAACACAAAGGTTAAAAGGAATGCCGATATGAAATAAAGCTTCGTAATGTTTGTTACGTGGTTAATGTTACACTCTGTTGGAAAAACATGAATTGTAAATTCGTGTGGATATCCCGAATGATGACTATTGGACTGAATAGGAAATTGAACGTGTGCTAGATTCTAGCACAAGTTCAATTATCTAAGATAATTCACTTGTGATATACTGTATCATAGAGACCACGTTGGAAGATGTTGTTTTGATAACGGTTAACAAACCCTTGATCGTTAGTGTTAAAATATTAATAAACACCTGGGTACAATATCAAACCGAGCAACGTTAAAAGTTAATGTTGAACGTCAGAACTTTGATGCTGTTAATAATTAAAGCATCAAAATTCCAAATACCATATCGGGAATGATGCGCTGTCAACAAAGTCAACTGAGGAAGTTTAAAAATCCATGTGTAAATTATAGCCGTCTTTCTAATGCTTTTCTCTTAAGTTGTTGCTCATGAATAAAAGTTATTTTTGTTTGGTGGCAACCGTCTCGGTCACTTATTCTGGAGCCAGCCCACATCCATTTTGGAGCCACTGATTTTCCTATTTCGGATGTCAGACAAACTTGGTTTCCCTGCCTGGTTAGTAAGACAATCACTGTCCATGACTGAAGCTCCAACCGGCCAACTTCAGTATCTGCTGGTCAATCCTTACTAGTGAACCACAGTTTGGATAAAATGTTTAAATATCAAGGCGCGTCTTTATACCATTCTACTTGTTGTAGGAATATTACATATGTGATATTACCCTTTTTAATATGGGAATTGGTGTAGTAAAGTTTCGATGTACTTTTATCCAGAGAGTCGCCCTTGGTGGGTGGTTATCAGTTAGGTTAGAACCGTGGATTTAAAGCGGTGGGAGATGCAAGAGAACAGTTTACTGTGACTGAGACTGTGGCCCGAAGCAGAGTGAAACCTTTAATTGATCATGCTTGTACTTAGTGTGGATATTTTATAAGTATCTTACTACTGAAACCAGTTTTATTTATACCATCTGGTCATTACAGATAGTATCTGGACAATAAAGTTCCACCGTGTGTCTGTAGATAAGGAAAAGGAAGAATCTGTGGTCTGTTTATTTATTGCTAATTAGTTGCTGACTAGCTCAATGTATGGGTGTCCATTTTCACCTGAGACTAGTATTCATTATGAGGAGACGAGAGTTAAATAATCCATTTTTGGGGAGAGATAATCTTCGGGTCCCACAGAAGAAACAAATTTATTTATGAAAATCCCATTTTTGTCATTTACAAATATCCTTGTTTCAAGACCGAAATATCATTTTACACTGATAACTGTGGTAAAGAACACCTTTCGTTGCATAGGTTCTTCACACCAGGAGTACTTTACATAAATAATTCAACGCCTTATATTTATCGTTTCGAAATAATTAATGACAATAATGTGTTTTGTAAGATGATTAATTACAGGAATATTCCAGTGTAAAAGTAAAATGATTCGTGTCATTGATTGTCCTCGTCCTCGAAATGATTCGAGGACGTTTCATTTTTAGTATTTTTTACGACCAATCGCAAAAGTTGATTAGGGAAATGAGGTGGGAAAACGATGGGACAATTTACGCAAAAGGGAAACAGCTTAGCCCCCGGTGCCACAGAAACTCTTATTTTTGACGCCTTGGATGCTAACTGCTTGAAAGTCATGATGGATTCAAAGCTTTGAATTCAGCTAGGTGTCTGACACACAGGCAATTTATGGAAATGTTGCATTTAGACTTATTAGCCTATTTTCTCTTACAAAACAGATTCCTCTGTTATTTGGTAGCAGTTGCGTTCAGAACCTACTAAATGTAAGAGGCGTTGTTCCTGACGCTACCTACATAAACATATATTTATTTATTTCGAGAAGAGTTTTTATCCGCCTTTCCGTGTATTACAAAGTTTGAAGCAATAGACTTCTCTCAATAGAATTGCGAGAAACTATGTACGATATGTAATCTGTACAAAGAGCGATCTTCTTTAAATTATCCAAAACTATGAAATGAAATGTACGCCAAGGACTTTTTGACATTTAACATTTGAATTCAATGTGGTATTCTTCAAATTCAAATTGGTAAAATGAAGTTTAGTTATCGGGGAGTCCTTAAATTACCGAATAGGTCTACTTGAAACACATGGGCTTCCTGCTGTTGGTAGGTTTAGGCAGGATGATCCGTTATTTCTGATAAATAGAAAGTGACCTTTTAATTTGCTCTGAAAATTGAAAGCCGTGCAGCAATTATTTTATACACGGCTAGGTTTTGCATATTAAATATGCAAAGGAAGTAATCATTACACCTAAACAGTATCTGTAATCTATCTACCCTATTGTTTGATATCATACCCCTTGCCAAATTCATGAATTTCAGATTAGTTATATTGATGAGACAAAGTGTTCGAAACAAATACGTATTATCAGTGATAGTGGAGGTAAAAAGTAACAGGTTAATAATCTTGCTTCCTCAGTGTGACCAGATCTAAACTTTTGATGGTATGCAAATACTACAGGGTTAAAATATCGGCTGGTATTGTTACAGAACAAACCCAAGAGTCATATTATAGTAGTATGCTTCATATTAATGACATTAATATTACCCAGCTAAAAGCCAAGACACAATAGCTGTAATAAATAAAAAATGTGCAAAGTATAATATGATACTTGGAAGCATAGGATTGCAGTCAATGTTTCTTTTTTACTGTTGATGGTAAGTATAGATAATTGTGATTTTAGTATTGTTACTACCTTCCAACGTTAATGAATTGTTAACACTATTTGACATTTAAACAGGAAACAATCACGATCGAGGAAGTCGGGAAAAAGTTCTCCTCACACACGCAAAGAATTCTGTACAATTAATTGTGTAAAATCACGATTATATTCGACGTGCGTAGTTAAAATACCCTAAAAAAGGCAAGTTATGTTTGGTTAAATTAAGTAAAGATCCAAAGGAATCTTTAGCACGCTAATATCACATCACAGCCACAATGAAAAACACAAAGACCATGCGCTTTAAGATGCTGAGTTCCTTGAGCTTCAAACATTCAATGGGGACGACCTGAAATATTTATGAACTTGTAACGAAGTTATGATTTTGGGTCACTTAAAGCATTAGCCTAAATTCGCACTATCGTCCATTATGAGCCACTCGCAACCATTACAGCTGAGTGTTAGTAAAGATGATGATGTATCTTAATCTCTTGGATGGAATTGATCTTTATGAAGAGTAATATTCTCTTATAATACCTAATACCCATAGATGAAATGAACTCCAAGGTGTTTACGCTAAATCTGCTTAAGGGCGTTAAGAGGTTTTAGCAATAGATGTTTAATCAACTGGGTAGCTAAAGTGCACAGGATTTGCCACTTTGTGCAGTCAACATTATAGCTTGCAGAGTGAACAATTGATCAGACATATAGACATACTTGCCAATTCAATTCCATCTTGCGCACTTCAAAGGACGCCAGATGGAAATATGTAATCCAATTGAATAAACTGGGGGGAAATATAATCTAGCAGTGGGTGCCAGGGGAGCCACTTCGTCTCAGTCTTTACATTATCTGATTTATCAGGAAAAATGAGGAGGAATTGTCTAATACCCCACTGTTGTTAAGAGAATGGCATGTCATAATTACCAATGAGCTTAAGTGGTGTGTCTAATTGTACGTCTGAATTGTGTTGCTGAGACATACTAGATTTAGACATTCTCGTTTTAAAAATAATCTGGTAAGAACGCTGACTCATGGCTAAAGATGTGTGTGCTATCTGGCTTTGAGTTTTTAGAAAAGAAGTTGTGATTTAATCTGCTACTGTCATTCTGTTCATGATGATTCAGTTTTAAAAGTTAGAATTGTTCTAAATCCATTTGAATAAACCAAGGGGAAATACAATCTGGGAGTGTGTTCCAGGGGAGCCATTTAGTCTACCATGTCTGTATATTATCTGATTTACATTATTACTATTGGCGGTTTGTGTTTTTAAGGCATACCATATCAAACACAGAAAAAGAAAGATTAGTATTAAAAATTGCATGATTCGGTAAGACAATACTCAAAACATGCTAGAGGAATAAGTCTAGTATTCCACTTCTACTCAGGCAACGAGTGATGTGTAGCTGACTGAGGTAAACTTTCTTTCCTCTTGGATTAACCAATGAATTGGTCGAATTGTTGCAAGAATAACATCTGTTTATGACAGAATGACTCTCATAGTAAAACAACCGTCAAGTTAACCTTCTTGATGTCGATTGCTTTTATCAAAATGCCTCGGTACAAGTACAGTCAATACATGTATCGTATGAA
This sequence comes from Haplosyllis anthogorgicola, assembly GCA_038406195.1. Lineage (NCBI taxonomy): Eukaryota > Metazoa > Annelida > Polychaeta > Phyllodocida > Syllidae > Haplosyllis > Haplosyllis anthogorgicola. The sequence goes on along the minus strand of JBCAUI010322184.1, from coordinate 18,291 downwards.
AACCAGTAAGTTTATCTGTTTGACATTGATAAAATTGCAAATTCTGCCCCAGGTGTTGATTTTTTCATAGAAGGTTAGTATTGGATACAGGTGCGTTAGGTAGGAGTTCCAGCGCATAAAAACGCACTACAAAACGTAAATATGACCAGGAAGTGATTGTCGTTCAATTGTAAACGTTTTTTTTATCTATTATGTAGCACAAGCTAATCCTGATTGTCATCACTTTAATTAGGCAAATGGATGATGACAATCATAATTAATCATAAATCATTGTGCTACTTGTCACTATGGATGCAATTTAATACAGCTAATAATTTATTTGATCATGGAACAAATGTTTGCATTGTCGCGACTGGTGTTCCCCACAGTTTTCTTTTACAGTTCAGTTAACTCAGTCCACACTTTTATTCGGTTATTGCCAAAGTTTGTGACCAGCTTCATGAAGTAGACTTCACTTGTCATCAAATGAAATTTGTGCCAACCCAAGGATAATTCCAAGGCCACAGATGCAGTGATTTCAGTGACATTGCCACTGCTCTGCAGGGTCCAAAAAGAAAAGTAGTGGAAGATAACGATGAGTCCCCTTACTCACATTAATGCCGAGTACTCTCCGAGGACAGGTGCATTATTCTATTATTCATCAGAGCTTGCCTGTCATTGTCCCAGTTGAAGTATGATTTCCATTCCAAATTCTAGCCAATAAAATGTCTAGGGAGCTGTAGCCGTAGACAAACACGACCATTAATAGGAAAGCACCACATACTTCAGCATTCTGTTATTGGTGTCATCAAATACCAAAATGACAAGTAAATTTGCCTCTGTGATTTGATGATATTTTATACAATGCTTTACTTGGCAACAGCACGTATAAATAATTAAAGATAACTTTTGACTTGTTTGTGATATTACAAAGTGATTAGCTTAGACGACACAGCAGTCATCGATATTATGACCCCATATATTTTGCATAGGAAACAAATGTGTGGGGGCTGATGTGCGTGGTAGAAGCAGACTGTAAGGGCAAAATAAAGCAATGTTCATACGTTATTTAGATACCAGTGCAAAACAAAATTATAAGAATTAACAATTAAACCTACTGTTCTTTGATACAAAATTAAAAATCTATTATGCATGATTTCTGTTTGACATATCCTGGTGAAGTAACTAGGGAAGCACGGAATCAGGTTGTTTATTTCAGCTAACGAAGATGATACCTTCTTCCACCAATTGAGGAGTAATCAATTTGAGACATATGATTCCATAGGCAAAAGATCGTGTCTACTGAGGCAGAATTAACTTGGTCATCACGCAAATATCTGCATTCAGTTAATTACAACTACGAGTGAACAGAACCAATAGGTTTTATCCATAAGCTATGGCACCTTGTCTCATAAATCGTTGAATTGTGCTCATGCTTCGATCACAATATCTGAAACCTGACTGTTTCCATGTTATCTAAAGAATGTGCACTTTCAAAACATTGTCTTACTGTAAAGTAATTAACTAGTTATCCAGTTAATAATTCACAAATTGCCTCCTGTAATCAAGTCATCAGGCAATATGTAACAGTTGAATCAGAATGTCAACGGACCTTATTCAGTCTTACTGTAACAAGACTAATGCTAACCGACAAGTTATTTCTGGACGTCTTGAGTGTACAGGCACATGTCGGCGCATACACCGAATATATTTGGAAGAAAAAGTGTCTGTAATCTAGTTTTTCATTAGTATGTTGCATGATTAGTTTCTTTTCTGGGGCATGTTTCTTCTCCCTGGTGACTTAAACTTTTGATTTTGCCACAGAAAATTTTCAGGAACGTGACTATGACCGATAGAATTTTGCTGTACCAAATCCAAGGTATAAAACGTGCTCACGATCACATTTTATGTAGGATAAAAATATCTAAGATTGTTGAACAGAATAACAATGAAATAGATATAGATCTCCAGATGAGGAATATGCAAAGACAATAGATACAAACTACCATCATTTCGTACCCTGATACCTACATCGCGTGAATTGAATACAAGGTTTTGATCATAGGAACCAAATTCCCAGACCTCAATAATATTACTAAATATAGATGTGAAAAAAGCCTCATGGTCAAGGAATATTTCAATTCAAATAGTTTTGATTATGTTGTGCAAATCCCAGTTGACTTCTGAATTGTCTGTATTTAATATAATGAACTTTTGCTTTTTTGCGGCACTCTTGCACTTCAGTTGGGAAATTGGGAGCCCCAAGGAACATAGGATTTTGTTTGCGGATCAGGTCACCAAGTAAAATTGGGAAAATATTACGCAATCAAAATAATATTTGCAATATTAGCAATATCTTAATTGATATGATTTCTTCTGACAGGCAAAACAGCTGCTTTAACGCCTTAATCAATTATTGCATAGACACAACAAATATAAGCGCCCAATTTAAAGAAATATCCTTTGTAATTTTCCTCATGTTTTATTCAAATGAGTTGATTTAGTACATTACGTACACAAGGCAAGGCTCAGTCTTTTTATTTTCTTGTTAGACTAATTATAAACCAATTACTTCCAAGTTGAAAAAAAATGCCCAGTAACTATGCAGCAAAGTTATCTCTATCTTCTACCTTTTATTACTTATTGATTGGGTCTAGAGTAGGTCTCTGTTGATTATGCTTATGTACCTCATAAGGTGAGGTCTATGAATAATTTTTCAGTACAATATGTTACTTTCCTGTGGCTGATAACATTTAATTTGGCACTTTTGATGCTTCACATTTTTACGTTTGTGATGCAGCTTACAAACTTTTTCCTCGGGAATCCGGTTGAGGAAGCGGAGCCGCAGTCGGGTTGCGGAAGAGCCCTGCATGAAGCTGCCTGATTGACGGTCAGCAAGGCTTTAATATATCCAGGTTCACCGCTGTGTTATAAAACATTAAAACCATTCTTATAAGGTGTAAGGGACTAGCACTTTGGTAAAATCCTTTCAACTGATCGATAGCCTTGGCGTTATTAGGAAAGGAGAAAATTAAATTTAGCACTCACAAGAGAGTTTCAGGCTTTGCCACAAATTTGGCACTTATTACAGTCCATTTGACTGTAAGCAACAGGCATATTCCATCAGTAGTTTCAATATTATGCTTTTCCAAGGCATGGCTTTTCAGCTTTAAGTAGTTTGTTGAAGATGTATCACAGAGCACAGCCATTGTCAGAGTTGTAATAAAAGCCTCGAATCCATGACAAACGAAACCAGGATAAGCACAGCTCTTGATTAGACTTATAACATCAGCCCAGGTGGGCCACTTCCAACGCTTTGATCTTACGAAACACACTGTAACATGCTACAGCGCCTTGACCCGCGCGGTATCATAACTGACATCAGGCCCGGATTTGCATTGCCTACTTAATGTTATTATTTCCTAAAGCTTCTTAGCCACAATAGCCATCAGACTAGAATGCTGTCCTCATAGTGCAATATATAATGATTAAAAGCTATTAAATCTCAAGGGTTTTCCTATATGGGTTTAAAATTCAGCACAACTCAAAGAAGGCGATTTCAAGGGGAAGCTTTTAAAACTCTAGTTAACTAGGTTATGGTCGTCAAGGACATGTACCTGAACTAGTAACAACTGTTGGCAGGATATGCGTGATTTGTTTAAGATTAACCCATCAAAGTTTAAACAGTGAGTATAAAGTTTTGTGCCCTTTGGAATAAATTAGGCCTTTGGGGATTAAAATAAAAGTTAATGAATTGAAAGCAATTTAAAATTAATTAAGAAAAACAAGCAATGACTAGATATAAATCATGATGGGTACTCAGCGTTGAAGACAAGGCATCACACGCACGAAGTATCCTCCAGGTCAGTTCTAATTCATTTGTGCTGCATTTTTACTGCAATCAATGGCCGTCAGGTCAATGAGTTTTCTAGATTTTATTGTCACCGACATCAAAGTATTGCTCACCTAAATCATAAAATCCCTGTACATACAGTGAATGTAAATGACTATGTCTAGGTCATTTACAAAGCTTTTGTGTCCTTTTGCAACAATTTTGTTCCAGACTTCAATCATAGGAATATGAGACACAGACAGCAATGATTGGAATTGTCTAGTCCTACTAAGAGTATGTATTGTCCGTTAAATAGACTAAGACTGTAGACATTAATATAAACTTATTCATAGGGGACGCAAAAGGTTTGGTTTAAGCCTTGACTTATCCACAATATACCGTTGACACTAAGTCTGAGATAATGAAAGATTGCCTCAGCAAAGGCAGCGTGGACCTTGAAATGAACTCTTTATTTTTGTTTCCTACTTAAATCAATTAATGTCCGTCCAAAAATAAGCGGTTCTTCCTTGCGACGAATACATTAAATAAAAACTATCACTGACAAAGGGTCATGTCCACAGGAAATTCGACGTACATTTGTCACGTCAGGTTGACACTATCTGACTTCAAGAGTCCGGAGTACTTTTTTATCATAAGGTCCGTGCTTAGAAATGTCTCATGCATAAGGTCTCACAACCACGCAGTGTAATAAAACATAAGCTATCTTACATTTTCTAAATTTAAAAGTTTGTGTGTTTCTTAATGGGTTTACCCTTTTTGCCAATACATACCAGTGCGAAAAAGCTACTTTAAAACATATGCCCGTCAACAATACAAAGGTGCTTAACGTCACACAATACAAATGTAATGAATAAGTTATGTATTTTAGTGCAATTGCCGGTATCTCATGGCAATCAATGCAACAGCCAATTAAGGTAAAATAAAAAGTACTTCCGCATAGAAACGAATACATGAATAGAAACAAATACACGAATTAGCAAAGGTCTGCTGTGCGTCAAAAAGTAGAAAGTAGTAGAAAGCATTCTTGTACTTTGCAAACAACGTAAAATCGAAACTGTAATGCAATGCCGTAATGGAAAGCACATCTGATTACCTGAGATATCGATGAAATGTGTATTTTTGTAATTGCTGTTGTGAAAGTAAACGCCTTGAAACAAATTTCAACCGTAGAATAATGGTATTTTTGTGTTACATAACCCTGGTCTTGCGTAATGCAAGGTTCTTCAAACACGCCATAATTCTTTCTCTTGTATTCAAGAACAGTAATAAAGGGAAAAACATTACGTTCGAAGACATAAAGACTCAAAATTACGAAGCACAAAACAAAATCCGAAGACAGAGAAAAACAAGCATACAATTATCTCATTACTCTATTATTCTTTTTCGTGTTTGATTAATTACTTCTCATTTGATCTGCGAACATTTAGCACTTTTTCATTTAGTTGCTTGTATTGCACGTGAACTGTAGATTGACTGACCCTTTGTGCACATACAATTTCGGCACAAACTTCCTCAATTATCGCTATGCATTTTATTACCTTAAAGATTGTTACTTCGGAAGTTATAGAGATTAGTGACGTTATCAGTATGGTTTTTGTGGCTTCAGGCTGCTCTTTGTATGTGTAAGTGGTCTGGGCAAGACGAGATGAATAGTGTATGATTAAAGACTGCATGTTCGTCTAGAAAAGTTTACATATGATAGAATCTTTAGTTGGTCTTTCATGTGTTTGTGTCTTTTAATGCAGATACTTTAAAGTATACAGCTAAGCTTCAGTTGAGGAACTTACGACAAACAGATCTAAGTTTGTAATAAACTTCCTGTTTTCCTGTTTCAGCAGGTTTTTGAAGTTACTTTTACAGTCAAGAGACAAACTGTACCAGAAGTAGATATCCAAAACTGTATTGAAAATTTTGTAATAATGATACAGTAAAAAACTTTACATGATTAACCTTTATGGATAAAGCTGGTGCGTTCCCGTTTACAAAAGAGGGCTTGCTTAAACATATTCTTTCCAGTTCACTGCCTCCTTAAAGTTTCATTCATAGAGAACTAAAATTATTCCCCTGGGTTTATTTCATAAAATTTAATAATGATGATAACTAAATGTAGATATAACTTAGCCGAGTCCGGAACAATGAACTAGGACTAAAATTAAGACCAGGAATGATCGCCTCTTCTTCCTGACAAATTCAGAACGCCAATTTCTTGAGTACGTTAAAAATTAAAAGGGAAAACAAATAATGAAATAAATCTGACCAAATTATACAAGAAAACTGTTTCCAAAATCTCCCTTTTCATTAATGACAATAATCATGTCGGCGTAATTTAAGCTGCTTGTGTATTGGAAACAATATAATGACAGGGCTTAATGCGTATTATGTTTTCTGGAAAATTGCCAAGAAGGATAATCGGAAAATAATTGTTTACATCTGAGTTATTACAAAAAAACCCAAAGTGTGTAGAGGCAATATGATGAGAAAAATGCGCGTGCATAGCATAGGTCTAACTGAAATAAATTGACCGGCTCCTGGTGGGGGGAAACGTTGCCGAAATCCCTACACTACAGAATGGCGAGTAATCACTTACTACCCAACTGTGTTTTATAAAAACGATGTTAAAGTGCATGTATGCATGCACCCTTGGTGTCAAAAAGAAAATGAAACAGTATATTATGAACTCAATATATCTTGTGGGTATTAAAACATTCTGAGAATCTCATTATTTATTCCGTTTAGTTACATGGAAACTTTAAATATATGTTTTGTAAAATAAAAATGTACAGTGTATGGATACCCATATCGCGTTTAGTGATCATCCCTTTTCCTAGAAGCTCATAACTGATTCAACAAATATAATAAATTTAAGTATCAAGAGACTTGAAAAATTACGAAAGAGAAAGGCCGAGTATAAACCTTGTAAGCGGATAGGTGTCTATGCATGGCTCTTGAGTGCTTAATGTTTGATTACCAATGTTGCCGTGGGTCTAAGAGCTTGTCCCATTGTACGGCACTTGGATTGGGACCAAGCGACGCCTGCCACTTGGAAAGACCGTATCTAACACTGGGGACATCCTGCGGCAATTCCTCCTCCGTCTGTGTGTCATGCTTCGTGACACTTTCTTACGTCGACAGGCTTTGTTTATCCCCCGTCATAAAGAATGTTCTTAGTGGTTTCGCCTGGTGTATCATAGTTATCATAATCTTTGGCTGCATAAAAGAAGATGCTATTGGATTTTTACGCTGTCCCCACATGGTCTGTCTAAACACTTGAGACATCAGGCAAATGATTTATTATGTTATCCGTTCTAAATCTACTCCACGCCTCTTAAAGTATTAAGGATTCATCCTCAGTAACAATTGTTGTCCAAATCGATGCCCTTTTCTTGGTAATGCCTAATTGCCAATATCGGGTCACGTTCTACTGAGCGATCAAACACCGCACAACATGTTGGCTATCTATCAAAAAGTTTGAAATTCGATGAACTGTCTACAAAATGGTTTCTTACCGGGAGGCTTAGAAGTACTCAATATTTAGAAATAATGCTTCTTTTACTTTTGACAGCTGTCACACATCAATATCAAACTTGCAGTGGAGCTATGTTATATTTGGAACGTTTTGTAACTACAGCACACCTCCCGAAGCATAAAGATGGATCATCAGATCAACCTTTTATTTATATGTCCTCCCTGGTATCGCAACTAATTGATTTTTCTTGAATAAACTTTGAAAAATTGATACTTGTTTCGTAATCGTTAAGCCTTTCCCTTCAGGCAATTTGTATCTTGACTATGTAACAAACCCTTTGTTGTTTTCCGCTGGCAATAACAATTAAGTGTTTGGACTGATGCAGCGGAGTATTGAGTTCAGATTAAATATCAGTAAAAAGATACAGTCAGATTTTATTATTGTCCTCTAATACATTGTCAACATATGTTCAGTTAACTTCTGAAAAGGAGCTACTGATTATTATCTTAAAAGCTGCCGTTATGGCATTTTTGGTGTCCAATTACCAACATTAATTGAAACAGAATGAAAAAGAACCAGAATTGTGTCACTTTAAATGTCACTGTGTAATGCGTAATCTTCATTTTATGTCTCTACGGATGACCGAATTAACAATTAAGTACCATCAATGCAAATGTTGTTAATTGTATAACGGCTTACTAATTCATAAACTGGATCGATTAATGATATATCACTTTACTGGATTGTAATCCACTTTGAGTCCAAAAGAACAATCTCTATCAATCTGACTGATTACAATGGATTCATCTATCTCGACTGTCACGGACGCTACTATTGTTTGATGGATGATCTCTTTCGGCAACTTCAAAATAATACAGCCATTTTGGAGGGGGATGGGGAAAAGTAATTAATCCCATACATGTTTGATTGCAGTTGAAGTCCCTACAGATATGTTATACTTTGACATGCTAATTAAATTGTTTACTTCATCCCTTGGGTTTAGTTCATTATTTCCTCATGATATTAGTTGTAGGTATAAATACTTGTACACATGCGTGATTGGTAACTTTTTTTGTAAAAGAAAGAAATCTACATCTTCTTGGTGTCCAATGTAGAGACATGCTACAGAGGTTCTTTGTCCACTTCCCCAGTGAGATCCGTCCGTGTAAGCGCAGTTTAGCTTTCTTAGACAAGCACATATTTAATTCACAAAGTAGACAGATTAGGTGATATACTGTACAGCTTTCTTTGTCTGGTATTTACTACAACCTCTCGGTAATTTTTATTCTTAAGTGTTTCATTGTAGACGCAGTTGAGTTGATTATTTGGAAACCGGTTGATTACAGTTTGACTATTTCGTGCTTCCTTTCTTATTCTTTGAAGTCCTTTTAAGGGAAATGTTCTTTTGAAATCACGTTATGTTTGCAGGCAAGCATTTCCATACTTTCTTATTTAAGGGGAGTAATTTCTACATTTTCCCCGAGCGAGATTTTGCTGTGTCAGGATTAGATTTAGGATGAAGATGAAAGATTCATTTTTCGGGTTTTTTTGACAAATTTGTGGGAAATTAGTTTCTTGCTTCTGGCATTCACAAGAAAGTATTAAATGTTGAATGTCTTAACTTTTTATGTGATGGTTATTAAAAGAAGGCAAATTGAGAACTGAAAAGTAGTGACGAAAGTTAAATTTTACTATTTCCTCTTGGTGAATTGTAAAATTATGTTGGATATCATCTTGTCAGAAGACAGGCAGACATTTCTTAATAAAAATGGACAGTTCAATTTAATCCCTACAATGCGTCAATGTAACACGAAGAAACCCATCTCGTAAAACTCTAGGACGAGTCAAAGAGTTAACTACCATGAAAGGTGTACATTCAAAGTCCCACTACCAATTTATCTGTTTACCTGATGCGCAGCTGAATGGTACTCTTGAGACATGGAATTCCTATGAAGTTGAATATAACGTTACCGTAGCTTATGTAACATTACGTCGTAACAGGTATTAATATCAGATTAATTAGCACGCAGCGGCAACTTCATACTGATCATCTGGCGCCAAACAGTCTGCCTTCTTTTAAATACGTGGGAAGTCACAGTACAACTCATGTGATAGAAACTGATCAGTCTCTCCAATTGAGCCGACGGTCTCATACAATGCCAACGCATATACTCGAGAATCAAGTTACAAATTGCTGGCTTGAAAATGTTGCTAGACAAGTATTCCCTACACCTGACGTGTAAATAAACCGTTTTTATCATTCATTCGTTTTCTTTTGAAGTTTTATCAACCTTAATGGGGTTTTTATTGTCTTTCATATCATATTGGTACATCATGTTTTATATTCATTCACAGCGAAGCCAGGACCAACTCAGCTAATGCCAAGAGCTCACAAAAGGTACAGTAAATTGCATAATGCCATGACAAACTGCAAATATGGTTGAGATTTTCATGTATATAAACAACGCGTCGCCCGCTCCCAACGGATACCTGATACTCGAACCTACAGACCACTTACAATGTAAAATACATAATGTAATATGACACAGTTTTATTAAAAAGGGAAATTGAAGATCACACGCATAACACCTGTTCTGTCTATATTTGGACGGGCTAAATTGGATGTAAATATTAAAATCAGTTGCACAGATCTAAGTAAAGATTATTCATAATAATGTCAAACGTAATACTAACACAGCATATTGCTGGTCACCAGTGGCGGTTGGGCGCTTTGTTCCTAACCTGTGGGCCTTTTAGTGTGACACCGTCCGTGCTCGGTGAATCTATCATGTAACATGGTCTGGGTCATGTCTCATCTAAAGTTCCGCTGTCTGACATGTAAGAATTCTAAATAAGGAAATAGTGTATGCGTCTCGTGTGAACTGGGATTTTAGATTACATTAAGTGATGTCGAGTAACATGTGTGGTTTGTAAGTGTGTGAGTCGTCTGGGAATTTAATCTACCATTGGTAGTGTTGATAGTCTTGTTGATGACCAGTACTCAGGCTGTGATCTCGACAATCCTTCGCCTAATTGACTACTCACATGCAATTTCTATTGGGAACAAGGATATTTTTTCCTGCTTATCTCATTCAATCCTGGCACAGCTCTGGTGGATCAGTTTTCATTAGTTAGGCACACAGGAATCGGATTCCTTCAAAATCTCACTTTATTATAGGATACCACGGCAGCCAACACGCCAGGTGGAAAGCGCAGATGAAAGGGATGTTTGGTACTCAGTATGACCTGAATGTCAATAGGGCTCACTGTTACATACCTTTAATTATCCAGTAGCATGGTAGCCCTTTGCTGCCAGATTGTATCAAATATGTGATGTGTGTTCAGATTGATACGGCTTCTATTTACAATATTTTAACCCGGAGTGATTAGTTGACAGAATTTCAAGCAGATGTCAGGCTAATTTGTTTTGGTGCCCTGATTCCTAGTTTCATGCACCTAGGGTCACAGATCAGTGCTCACAATGGAACAATAAAGATCCAATGTTCATGTGTGATGTAAACACTGTACCATGCTAAAATGACAGCATTCATTGCATTGTCTCATGCCCCAGTTCAAACCTCACACCTAATTGACTGTAACAGTGACCAGTTCATGCAATCATTTCCAGCACTGTGTTTATATTTTTGCTAGTGCACTGATGTCTAATAATCACTAACAGCAGGAGTCAGAATCTCCTAAGGAGGTATTCGTAAATAGAAGGCAGTATCAATATGTATAGTGTCATAACAAGACATGGATCTCTGAAACCTGACTCTTAGGGTGACACTATTGATGGTGTCGGTTAGAGTACGGGGTACAGGTGGGGGCCATTGCGTTGATACTGTTGTGGGTGCCGTAAGATGTTCTGTACCAGCTGCTTCGTCCCATGTGCCCAGCGGCTTCGTGTCACTGTTGTTTACCATCAAGTTGGCAGCCTGCAAGCACCGTTATCCGACTGAACCGCACAGGCAGAACAGATGACAACTTTTCCTTGCAGCTATTGTCAACATCTTACAAGAATCAAAGCTCTCGTGTTTCGATGTAATTTATGTTTCTACCTTTAATCGGTTTACCCCAACAAGTCCTCTCCATTGTACTACATTAGACTAGCTTATGGAGCACGATCATCTAGTCTTATTCCCTTAGAGTTCCATTTAATGCTTATGTTTCTTGGAAGAAATGGTATTGTTTCTATTGAAGACCTTGAATTTGTATCTTCCCCAGTCGACATATATGTTATGTTAGACATTTACAGTGAGTAGATCAAAACGAATAAAATAAAACTGGTGAGTCACTTCGAAGGGATATTGTTCTTATAAAACGCATTTCGTAGTTACGATAATAAGTCCTCTGAGTCATTAGTACTCATTACCTTTGTACGCAAAAGATCATTGTTCTCATTCTCTTTATAATTCAGATATATATCGGTTGTCTTCCGGGTGATTCAGTCTTTTCTGTGATATTAATTATATTGAATAATTATTACTAAATAATACAGGAGTCTTACCGCTAATGTCTACAGGTACAAGAGACGCGTAAATTATTCATGTTCAATTATACACAGCAAATCCATTAAGCCACATTACTGTCAATATTATCTTGTTAGTTACAGGCCTTGTGTACTTGCTCGTCGTTGGCTTAAAGCTTATCTTTACATCTACACGCGTGTCTGATGTCAAAAGGTTGATTTATTACTTAGCTCAATGCATTGTATAGTTCACAGAGCTTAAATGTGATCCTGTAAAATATTCATTTGGTGTACCCCGAGATTATCTTAATCTGAGAACAATTAGTAATTCATTTTGTATGAGATATCTCAACATTTGACAAATTAATTGATACAGATTACGTGTATGCAGGAGGGAGTGACAATCATCACGTTGGTACATTACATGAATTATTTATGTCCTACTTAACCAATCATATTTCAATTTTTTGTGTAGATATAATTATTGAGGGTCAGTGCAAGGAGGTTCATGATGAAGATGATGTCAAATACTTGTTTCTATGATTTATGCAAGCTTGCTAAAATAACTATTTGGATTTGAATACAATATATTTTAGTTCGTTGTTCCCATTTATGGGCATGTGCACATAATGACATATACACACTTACGCAGTCTTAAGAGGCTGAAGAAAAGGCTAATGCAGTTCAAACTAGTGGGCTGGGATACTTTCGTGTTAAGCTACAATCTCAGCGACAGTAAAATTCTGTTCAAGTATATTGCTTGAAGAATTGTTATGACATAACCCTCAAGCAATTCCATGCCTCTCAATAATGCATGACGGTATTTCGACGCAAATCGTAGATACATTCCATCTCTGGTCCATACCTGTGGAGGTAATTGAGTAAAAGAAATGCTCATGTCCTTCTTTTACTTTCTCTATTGTGATTTGCAATACTCTTGAGAAATGCCTCCAGAAACTAACTTTTTCAAATGAAGAGGAATGACCTACTTGTGCTGCATGTGTTTCGGCTTTTTATCGAACTTATACCTTTTCCTCGAACGGCCCATACCGGAATGTACAACGAAGAAAACCCACGCAAAATAAAATTCAGAAAAATTAACCTCCGTCTTTATTTGGCTGATATAGAACAGCTTATTCCATGTAAAATGTATATTTAGTGAGCCCCTTAGTGTAGTGGTTAGCGTGAAGCGCTGTTGCGCAGGCGGCCCGGGTTCTACTCTTGGACAGGTAGAGATGTTGGACAGAGTCTCAGTAAATTACAGCCTCACCAGACCAAGGTGTAAAATTGGTACCAGCCCTATGTCAGACATCTGATTGCATCACCACAAGGGGATGTCTCACTTGGGGATACTTGCACCAATGTTGGGCAAGTTCTCAGGCGAGTTACTGGCTGGGAAGTTAAGTTGAAAACTGCCTTTGTTGTGTGTTCAGCACAAAAAAGTGTGGTATATCAAGTGCATTAACTTTAACTTTAGTTGATAAGCTTGCTGCCATAACTGAACATCAATTAAAGTTATCTAAATAAACTCGTACACATGTAGCGGTGAATGTTCATCAACTACAAGTAATATTTTCGCAGTAATGGGTACAATAAATACGTAAACCAATATTTTTTCCTTCCTACATCGGGCAGCTGCTATTACTAATATAATCTGAAAATAATTTATCTTCATGAGTGGGATAGAGCTTTTAATACTTTAAATCATAAATGTTGGGTTAAAGGGCCCAGTGAACGAACGTGCTAAAAGAACCAGTGGTCTGACGATAGACCAGATACCCTCAGTCCGTCAGTGACCGAGCTTGCAGGCGATGGATGCCGGAATCTAGCGTGATGGGACCAGGCCTTTGACTTCGTCGTCTAAATTAACTTGTACATGTCAAATAAACTCATAAAGACTGCCAGCACGTGATGACGCTAAATGACCTGCTGATTTACAACGCAACTAAACGCTGATATGTAGCGGAATACTCTTACTCTGGCCACACATCAAGATCTATAATTTATCAAAGAGCACCAAGTGGCCACTTAATAATTTATTGGCTATTTAAGATGTTAAAAGCACGATACGATCATCTAATATATAACTTTACAATTAACCTATTTATACTAAACAAAACCAACTTAGATTCTGTTGTTGGTTCCATGGAATTTCTCCCAACTGTAAAGGCTTTACTTGCGCTTGATTATTCCCATTGTGCACAGACTGTTGGTGCCTTTGTAAATGGCCAGAGATAGTATCGAGCGGCAAGTGAACTGTACTAATTAGTTGTAAACATCATCACTGGATACACAAATTAAGCTTTTATCGTCATTTCATTTCAATATATCTCACTGTAACACTTGAGTAAAAGCTATTTAATCAGGGAGTATTGATTATCAGATACATAGGGTATTTGCGATGCTAATAACCCGAACGCTGTAGCACTCAATAGTTGTAAAATTAGCGTATTAAGGAAAGTAGACCACAAATTTTAGTCTTGTTTTACTAGTTAAAATTCATTCGTAATCTATTTAAAATAAATGATATATATGTTGTGCTGTTTATGGTAAAATAAGCATCTGGTTAAAACGTAGTTACATCATGGCTCCATTAATTATTTTAAACTTTAAAATTTTGGCCGAAACCTTATGTGGGAATTTGCATCAATGAAGGGACCGAGAGTCCTTTGCCCCTCCAACCCCACTGAATCCGCCATTGTACATGTTTAAACCTTTTCTGTTCTTCCCTTAATCCCGTTACCGTGTGCTAAGCACCGCACTCCATCCTGACAAAAAGTGAGGTAGCATGTGCTCCTTTAGTGGCCCAAGTGTGACATAGCCCAGAAAAAGCGCTTGTAAGTGCTGGAGTTGCAGGCGAACATTCTTAACTTGTACTCGCGGATAGCATCTATCACTTTCTGGAGAATCTGTTCTACACATCAACATCAGTAATAAATTTCATGAAATTGATCTTTATTAAATTGGCGCTGCTGTGAGAATGGTGGCGGTGCAATCAACTGATAGGAAATAGAACATTGATGGATATTTCATCTCTTCTGAGCTCTTATTCCAACGGCACCTAAAAAGTCAAATTTCATTTTATTTGCACAATGCCATTTGGGACTGATTGCACAGTTCAAACCAATAAATGGTATGTCGCTTTGTGGATAAAAACGTCTGATATGTTATTTACAACACACCCCGATACTGTTGGTATTCAGTCATCTAAACTTCATGGGTTTTTTTCAAAGCAAAGAAACTTCCACTACTCTGTGCATATTATTTCCTTCTTTATTTCTTTCTCGGCAGAAAATCCCCTTTCTAGGTATGCAATATGCTTTGGTACGCTTTAGAATTGAAGAAAATGGCTCATTCCTTGTTTTGTATGTACAAAGAATGAATGCAGCAAAGAAATGACGGATACATGTATCAGTAATTACTTTATCTAATGTCGTATTGTGTCTCATAAGACGAAGATGTGATAAGATAAAAGGCCAATATTGTCTTTGATTAATTCCGGTACATCGTTTGTAAACCGGTCCATTATGACGAAAGCCTGTTGTTTTCCTACCACATTATTAGGATAAATACATATGGTTCATGAACTGGGTTTATATAGTCAATACTGTTAAAGCATGTCTCTCTGTTGAAATAAAAATCAACTAATCTTCATTCAGTGTGTGCGATACATAATTACGACCCGGTGTTCAAAAGAGCAGCTTGCTTCATGACGTTTCTATCAATTGAGATGATTCTACAAAATACGTCACTTGTTTATGTACATATACCTTTTGGACTTGTAAAACTATTTTGATAAATAGTTGACATACATGTTGCTTTCAATTGCAAATCAGGTGTTAACCGATGATCGAGATGGACTTTCTTTTGTTACGAAAGGTTACCAGATCATTGGCGGATTTAGGGGGCCACAGGAGGTGTGCCCCCCCCCCCCCCCCAACGGCCAAAATTTTCTTCATTTTCATGCAGTTTTTCCCGATTTTTGGGCGAAAATAGGTGAAAATTGAGTTGGCGCCCACCCTATGGGCCAGGTGCCCCCCCCCATATATGGGAAATCCTTGATCCACCAATGCAAGTTCCTGCGTCACGCAATTGTGACGTCCCCACGTTAAAAAAAGTTATCAAACACATTTGACTATTACATTCATTGTGGTAGACATGCAACAAAACATGTTTGACCTTGACCTTAATCTTAATTAGTCTATCACGCTTTGTGTTGATAGACTTCTGTTAACGGAAATGTGGTTTTCCTATTGAGTCAAAACTGGGCGTACAGACCCCCCCCCCCCGGAGAGGCAGGTGGCAGGTGAGGCAGCTTGACCTTGGACCATGTGCTGGCACAACCCAATGCATGCATATGGACCCCCACTAAGTGGCAGGTGAGGCAGCCTGGCCTTGCACCATGTTAGCACAACCCAATGCATGCATATGGATGCCCCCCTCTCTTATGCTTTTTAGCCTACAGGAAATTCTGCTTTTTTCAGTTTTGCTCAACCTAATCCTTACATTTTCTGTTACTAGCAAGTTATCTTTGTAACTTATGTACATAGACTATGTACCATGCATTTTTACCCAATTTACCACCACCAGAAAGATTAGGCACACCCCATAACTTATTTTCAAGCCATTTGGCTGCATGCTAAATCCAATGGTGGTGGATATTTTTTATGTTCAGCAGCAATTTTTTTTCAAAAGAGTTACAAAACATTGGTCAAATCCTTTTGGGAGGTATGGAGGGTTGGGGGGTTGGGGGGTTCCAAATTTGATGTCCGTTTTGTCAAATTCTCAATATTAAGGGGAGAAACGAAAACTATCTCAAAAAGTATTGAGAGTACAGACTTTTAACATACACCATTGCGATTGGCATGTTGAAATACATTTAAATGTGGATTCTGGCAATATTAAGGCAGTTTTCTGAGTGACAAATCAATTACAATGCATTTTTACCCCGTTTTGGACTTTTTGCTAAAAACTGCGATATCTCAGGAACCGCTTATTGTAGAGACTTGAAACCATCAAAAGATTCGGCATGCTCCAAAACCTATATGTGGGGATTTCCAAGCCATTTTGATGTGTTTTCCCTGTAAAAATTAAGAAAATGTGCCAGGGTGTAAAATTGGGACTGGCAAAAATAGAAAATGTTGATTTTGACAGGGAAAAAGTGCCCGAAAAGGCTTGAAAGTCCCCACCGAATCCAATGGTGGTGGTTAGAAGTCTCTACGATAAGCGGTTTCCAAGATATGATAGTTTTTCTTGATTTTTGGCTGGAAAATGTAGCCATGGAGTTCTGAAACTTGGTAGGGGGGTAGATTTGGATCCAAGGATCACTGCTGCAAAGGTCCCATTGAATTACAATGCATTTTTACCCTGCTTTTGACCATTTCTGAACTCATGTCCTAAAATATATCCCATAATGCACTTTGTCTCACAAAATGTGGTGTAATATACATGCAGATTAATTTTTCATGATCTCTACTTATGCAATATTACTCTTCAAAGTTTGGATGCATTAATTTTATGGGCAATATTTGTGGATTTAAATTTGAAGTCATTCCTCATAAAACTATTACCTCCCCCCAGGATAGGTGGCAGGTGGGAATGGCCTGACCTTGGACCTTTGCTGGCATGCACCGTGCGAAGCACGGGTTCCATTTAGTTGCTCTAAAATTTTGTACAAACAGTGTTGCCATTACAGAAGAGACGTTTACTTGTCGTACATTTTCTTTTAACTAAAATTTCTTCTTGTAGTTCTTTACTGTAGGTATGCCAATCAGTCTCAAGTAACAGTAGTAAATTTATACATTCAAAACTCTCGTTTTAGCGAAACACCAGAAGTTGATTTTTGAAGTCGTTTTTTGATCATATAAATCCAGCACTGTCATGGTAACTTATCTGACATAAACAAAACATAGTTCAATTGAATTCCATAATTTTGATTTTGATTTTCACTATTATTAACATGAAATAACGAAGAAATTGGGGTTCAAAGAATTAATATGAGAAAATACCACGTCTGATCTGTAATGCAATGCCTTTTTCACATGAAATAAAATGTACTGAATTTATTAGTGTGCGTGATGACAAATTGTTTTAAAATTCAAATAAACCACTGGTTCTCTTACCAACAGAGAAAGGAATGGATTTTTGTACATTAATTCATGCTTAATATTAATTAAATTAGGAACACTAAATTGTCCTCGTTTTAACCTTCGTACCATTTCTCATCAACAGCCCCTGCCATCCTACAAGTTAACAAGATTTGCTGGGGTGTTTGGACAGCACATGGCAGAATACGTCATTGGCCAGATTATTTCTCATGAAAGAAAATTTGAACAAATGAGAACTCGTCAAAATGAGAAAAAATGGTGAAAAAGAATTAAAAATTAAGATACCCATCACTCTATCCATCCATCCATCTGCATATCTGTCTAACATTCCCCCCTCTCCCCTTTGTGTTGTTGTTGGGTTACAAACAAGAGAGAGAATTGTGGATTTACTTAGTGTCTTTATTCTTGGTAAAATCCT
>JBCAUI010322073.1:0-15284 GCA_038406195.1 Haplosyllis anthogorgicola | reverse complement strand
GAATTTTGTGTTTGGTTTGACTTGACTCTAGTAACGCACTGGTGTGCTGTTTGTAGTTTGTACGATTTAATAAAGTCATTTGTCAGTTAAATCTGCTTAGTTGTCTTACTTTCAACGCGGACTCTCCGTACTGTAAGACGGTACGACAATACAAGAGAATCAATACAACGTTCTCAATACAAGTGCGTAACTTTTGGAGGTTTTCCTGACAAAACATCTTTGATTTATGTTGATTTATGTAACTTTTGGGTTAAGATACTAAATGGAAATATTGAATGCAGGTGTTTTCCATTGTACTATAAGATAACATTAATTTTGTACTTAACAATTACATTACAGCTTGTTCTATGGCTGCCATACCAATTTACTGGTTTGAAAAATTTCATGTGACAGGCTTGTATAATTGTGAAATGTAGTGGAATAATTCCATACGAATGACTCCTTCAAGAAGCTACAATAGGGCATTGATGAAATCTAACCTTATATAATTGCTTGAATTGATCCAAAACAAATTCCTTACATTACACCACTTGAATTCCATTTTCATAACATTGGCGATTATTATTGAAGGATTCAGTGACAGTGAGATGGCATAATCACATACAGCAGGAAACGTACATTCTGTAAATGGACCAGAGTCTGAGCTAGTTTGAATTAAAACATAATTTGTAAAGTTTACCAAGTACTTTTGTGTCATTATATCAATTTAGATGAGACATATACCATACACAATCGCGCATTTACTGCTTTCGGTATACTCAACAAATTAGTATTTTATCTACATGAATAATCATCACGCTGCTATACAAATCACACAAAAATATTAGCTATTGGAAATTTACTCAGAAAGGTCTCTAATCTTATTTCGACAACCTGATAATAAATTTCCGACGTTTCTGATGAAGGTTTCTTGCACAAGTCATATTGCTCAATGACAAGAGAGCTTACAAGGACATTTGAAGGTTGAACACGTGCATAAAAAGGTGCTGTTGGGTGACAGGAAACTAAATAAATTGCAATTATTTACGCGGTCTTGTGTCGTGAAATTTAGCTAGGGTTAAAAAAGCTATAGTCTTCAACAAACAATGTGCTGAACACATAATAGACTAAACGAGCATTATTCAACGTCAAAGATTACAATGCTTCTAATTCTGTTCGGGAATAAAGTGCAACTTATTTGTAAGGATGTGGCATAGACCCGGGCAAAAATCTCCTGATACTTCACACTAACAAACCAACAATTGTGGCACTTTTTATTTGTTATTTCTGATATTGTACGCAAAATAAATCCTTTGTCGGTTTCACTCGTTAATGCGTCTGACTTTGGCTTGAAAATAGCTGTTGGCAATATTTTCCTTTTTTCTTTCGGAACAGGAACGTCAATCTTAAATTGGATGGTGAACGTGATGCGCATTTCAATTTCTACAACAAGTAAATCTGTGAATAGTATATTTTTAAGGGAGACAGCCTTCTGGCTACAAAAATATCGAATGAAGAGAAACATGTATGTCTGTTGAATCACTACTTTCTATTTTATTTTAATTCGATTGCAATGAGGCACAGTTTTCAATTATCCTTGGAAAAAAGGAGGAAACCCCCCAGGGCATCGAAGTGATTTCAATAATTGGAATACGTTCCCCTAAATGATGATATATTGAAAATATGATCAACCTGGTCTAATTTCAGTGATGCTTTGAAAAGCAGCCTATCTTGACAGTTACATTTATGCGATATTCATCTTTGTGAATTTCAGCTTGGCAAAACTTATCATTCAAAGATTCAAAGGCAATGTCAGAGAAGCAATCAAGAATCATATTCCTTTTCATGGATGATGAATTGCACTATCATGTTGTATCAAAAGAATTGTCAACTGGAGTTTTGACGCAAATCAATATAGAAGGAAGTAAAGGAACCATAGATAGATAGCAGGAAATAATCTCACTATGTGGTAAGTAAGTGTACGAACAATGGCCAGTGGAGAAGATGTGAATGACCGTGAAGGGCATATATGCAAAAGCAACGAACATACCATCTTGTTGACGGACTAAATTAGCCTGTTATAGAGCCAATAAAGACGAACGAATAAAATGTCTCTCATCAGGTGTTTTCAAATCACATACGCAGAGGACTAACCCCTTGTTGGTAGTATCTATACGATCCTGAAAGATTTCATTTCCCACATCATCCATCAATTTATTAGTTAAGCTTAGAATTGAGACTGCCTAAAATTTCTACCAATTTGGTGGAGAATGCAATGCAATAACGCTGGCATGATGATAAACTTAAGTTTGCATGTGAAGATTTTGCAAAGCACAAATACTCATCAACATTGTTTACCCTATCTTAGAATGTTAATAGTAACGAGCAAGACGGTCGAGCTGGGTGCATGGGGGATGTGCAATACGGGTACGGGGGTGATAGCTTGCTCGCTCTTGGTCTATTCGTGTCCTCATTGCTGACCGAACATGGCTTCAAGCCTGTGCCATCTACTCTCCGCCGATGAAATGTAGGTCAGTCTTCTTCATTAGCATTTACATGCTACGTCAATTACCTAAAGGACAGTGACCTACACATAAACAAAACAAAAACAAACCCGGACATATTTTCCTTCTGTTTTTCCTTATTTTTATCAGGTTGTCTAGTGAGTAAAGTCCAGATGATTATTATTATTATCTCTCGAGTTACGCTGAATTTTTTAACAAAAGGACATGTTTCGTTTGAGAACGAATGCTTTCATATCTACACAATAGAACATTCCAGTACCTGCTACCAGCATAAAAAATCTGTTAATCTATTCACCATTTTACAGTTCAATAACTGTACCTCGAAACTCTCATAAATTTGTTATTGTAAACCTAATTCCCGCTGTCAATGCGCTATCACCTCTTCCAGGGATCAGCTTCACTGAATACTGGGTGAATGACCTAAAGAGAGAAATTCTTAATCATGATGGATCACAGTTTTACCGGCCATAATAACGCCCATGAATACTGTCCTCATAAGTACCGATGTCCTCATCTTCTAATCAGGCGTTATGGCGGAAGGTTTGCTATTTTTCACTGGTATTCTAAATAATTTCACTGACCATATGTAAACTTGGAACTGGCAAATGTGGAGATGGTAGATACATAAGTGACGCTGTTTTCATACATGTGATGCATGCCGCCCGTGATCCGTCACTTCTTGGCGACAGTTCAAATCAGGACTGAATATCGCAATATCATGAGTATGGTTTGAGGATCGGTATTAGGAATTGAACAACAATCGAGGTTTTTCCAAATTAATTTTTGTTTGCTGAATTAGACCAAAACTTTAGGCAAATTAGCCTAATTCACCTAATTAGGCTAACAAAATTAATTTGGCAAAACCTCGAATGAATTGCCTTAAATTTAAAATCCTACCCTTCGAGACAGTTGAAGATTCACCATTCTATTAGAATTGATTTTCGCGAGCTTCGTGTAAACAGCTTGTGCCAGCGACCGGTGCAGAATTGTGCCTCCTTATTGGACACAACATAATGGAAACCTGTTGGTCCCAACCACAACATGATTAATCTGAACTTCCGCAGGCAGCAGGTCAACCTGACATTAAATCAATATACCCAGTTTTCAGTGAATAATGAACATCCGAACTAAATTTGTTTCTCTTGTCTCTTTGCAACTTGGAATTTCGTTGAACAACAGTGGCGGATCCAGGATTTCTCGTAGGGGGCGCCAACCTTGGGGCGCCCCAATTTTTACCCGATTTTAGCGCAAAAATCCCCAAAAACTGCATGAAAATGAAGAACTTTTGGCCCGTAGGAGGGGGGCGCGCCTCTCGCGCGCCCCCTAGATCCGCCAATGCAATGCCTTGCAAATGTTGCTTTTAATTGAAACTTTTGATGTATGACGACTGATGAAGTTTCGACTGCGGTGGAAGAGTCTCAGAGATGTGTACAAGAGATGTGTACTCTCCAGCTGCTGTACGTAGAGTGAATGCTGTGAGCCACATATAATGAGTACTCTGGTGGCAGCTGATGTGTGTGCGTGTCGTCAATTGTTTATAGAATCATTTCCATATTAACTCCTATGAGGCTTATTTGTATTTTAATTGTTTGGATTACATTTCCCGCGCACCTTGAAATTGGGATTTCCAAAAAAAACCTGATATGGCAGCTAAAACATGCTGCACATGGCAAAATACAGCTCCATTGGTCACATTGACTAATTTTGTCGCAAGTTGATGCATTTTTTTTACCGACATTGATGAATAGTTTGGCTTTTGCGAGACCAAGTTCAATTTTTTTTCCGATCGCCGCACTTTGAAAATCCTGTCAGTATAATGTAATCCAAATGATTACACAAAAACAGCCTAATTCAATAATTAAAGTGAAGATCTTTACCGAAGGCCTTCTGAGAGATACGTTTAAACGCATGATACAACAGCGACTAGTCGACTACCATTTCAAGCTGAACTCGTCGACTATTCGGACTAGCCGTGACAACTCTATCCGCAACACGAAGGGATGACTACATTATTCATATCCTGATTTACGGTAGAAGTCCAGACAAGTAGTCAAACAGAGAGGCATGAGTCGCATACAAAGCTTCTTCCTCTCTGTGCAGCATTGTGTACCCTGCCTTCCATGCTGTTGACACGTTTTCCATTATTACAACATGGAAAGAGTCACGTTACGTTATGTTGTAAGGTGGCAATTCTGGGAACAGCATCACCTGCGTGTTGCGTGTCGGTTCATAACTCACAGTTTTTGAAATGCCTTGTGAATTGAAGACGATATGGCTTTTTTATTTAGTTGTTTCGATTGTATTACCCCCCGCACTGTGAAATCGGGATTTAAAAAAAATATACATTTGGATGAAACACATTTTGCATGGCAACATGCAATATCCTTCGGAAGTTGATTGGTTGAAAGTTGGTAGAGAAAAATAGAGATTTTATTTATAATTATGAACAGTTTTGTTTTTTATGGGCCAAGTTCAATTTTTACTTTTAATTTTTCCCGATCGTCGCACTTTGAAAATCTTGTCAGTATAATGTAATCCAAATGATTTTAAAAAAAAGACCTTATAACAAAGGAATTTGACGCTGCGCTAGTTCGCTAGTTTATACGCATATAAACACAATGGTATGTACAACTGTACCAAATCTGATGTCATCCCACGTTTACGTTTTGTGATTTTGTGATACCTTTTTTGACAATTTTTCTGAAGAAAACAAAAAGATCAAAAATTGTCTGAAGTGACACTGCTTAGTACAATACCATAAATATCATGGCCATTGTACCAATTTTGGATTCCACGCTGTCTTATTGAAGCACATAATGAGACAGTATGTAAATTTATTGATGGAAAGTTTCATGATCTGAATTCACTGGATCTCATAGGGTGAAATTCCTATCAGTTTAGGACAACAGGGCATCAAAAGCACAGCATGAAATTCTTTCGTTCCCTTGTTTGTTCTCTCCGTTAACAAAATGATAGGAATTTCACGAGCAGTAGACAGAAATCGTATCATTTTGGAAATGAAGAGAACAAAGGAGAGAACGAAAGAATTTCGAGCTGTGATTTTGATGCGTTATTGTTAAACTTCTGATACGAATTCCTTGTACTGCTGTGGTAGTAAAGTATAAATTCAGCGAAACTCATTATTACAGTGAAGGATAGATATTGTGTTCAAGAGCGGAAAGACGCAATAATTAGAAGTGTATGTCACCAGTTGCAAATCGTTTTTCCGGATCTGTAAACAAAAGTCTGGTTTAACGTCCCTACAGAAATACCAGTAAATGTCCCAGAGCTGCCGATCAAATCTTCTTTGGTTCATTTTACAAAGTGCACTGGGTTTATTGTCTTATAAAAGGACCAGAAATTGGTTATTTAATACGCCCGGAGAAAGGGCCGACTACACTGAACTTCTGGATGGTTTGTTGATTGGTTTGGGATTTTCTCTTGACTCCTACGAGAGCAAAAGCGAACGGAATCCAACTAGACACACATTTTATTTTAGGATCTATCTGCCACTTTTCAGTTTCAAGATGTTCCTTTTTGGCTTATTTGGCAAAAAAGCCAAAGAGCCCGTAGAATCATAAATTGTCGGTGGTCCGTCATCTTTGTTGTCCTGCGTTGTCATCTGTGCACAGCTACCCTGATCATAGAAACTTCATATCTTACACAAATATGCACCTATGTCCTTTCAAGCCTAGTAAAAATTGGCAGCCATATTTACTTTTATCTTTGATCCTTATTCCTGGACATACAGTTAATGATACAGACTTCATACTTGGCAGTCTTATGCACCTAAATACCCTCTTTGGTTTTTTTTTTGTAAAAATAATTATTTAGGGCACCCATATTTCCAGTTTGGCAGCCATATTTGTCTTTTTTTTCAATGATCACATATTTGAGATTTGATCTCAGACACTTTATTTGCATCTATGCATGCATCTTATATTGTCTTAGTTTATGATAATGCCAAATTCTATTTTGAAATACCGAAAGTCCTTATTTATCGAAGAATGCAATTCAGCATCTAATAGTACAGGGTTAAAAAGTTGATATCAGTCGGCATGGGTCGGGATGTTATTTCATCACAAGTCTTTGGTCGATAACGAATGCAATATTCATGGACAAGAAGACCTAAAACAAAATGCTATCAAACAAACCAGCTATGAAAACAAACAGGGCACAGAAACACTACGCTATTTAGTCAAAAATCAAAAAAAAAAGTTTTTGTCCTTTTATGAAGAAACTCAAATTTCTATTAGGCCTAATCTGTACAAGTATCAGAAAAATTGCAGTTGGTATCAGTGTCACCATGTATCAATTGCATTGTGGCATCGTGTAATTCTGAGGAATACAACACTCAAACAAACTAGAAACATGACTTGATATTCCCACAGGTAGTTTAATTTTCTTCCAAAAGATTTACAACATAGTTTGGACGAAACGGAGGAATATTTCCACACCTTGCCAAAGGAAACTTGCCAAAGGAAACTGGATCTGGGACACAGCTGATTTCATGCATAAATATGAGAGGATGTCAGCCGCATTTAAAGATGTCTTATTTACTTTTTGTTTCAGTGACTTACTTTTTATACTTTAGTTTTACTGCAAAATAAAATAGCAATAATAATAAAAGCACGTTTTCTTTTTAACTATCATCTTTTACTCTCTGCATATTTACCGCCCGTTTATGCGGGAAGGTTATGTTTTCAGTCGTGTCTGTGTATGTGTCTGTCTGTCTTTCTGTCTGTCTGTCTGTCTGTCTGTCCAGACTATATCTTTTGAACCGCTTGACCAAGAATCTTGATTTTTGGTGTGGTGGTACATATTCATAATATCTAGGTAAAATTTGAGTATCAAGGTCATTGGGTCATGATCAAGGTCACAGCAATAAAAAGTGTCAAAACTATTAGTGTTGTCTACTATTATCACATGTCATGATGTTTGAGACAAGTAAATGGGTCAAGGTCAAACTATAGGTCAAGGTTATTTGAAAGTCATGGTCATTTGATAGTCATATTTCTAGATTTTATGTTTTAATAACTATTTGCATTTTAATGACTATTTGTGAAGCGGGCGGTTCGGCCTTTGATTAGAAGGCATTCTTGTTTATGGACGCTTTTTTAGATTTCACATGGCTACTGTAACACTCATTGACTTTATGTGATATCTTGATAAGACGTAAGATATTACTAGCAAAGGCAATGCATTGCTTCAATAGGATTTTGCATGTTTATTCCTATTATTTACCACACACTCGGGAAAAGTTTTAATTGTATCGACATTACAGCAAACTTGGTTTTAACGCCCAGCTTCAGTTTTATTACCGCCCGCTTATGCGGGAAGGTAATGTTTTCAGTCGTGTGTGTGTGTGTCTGTCTGTCTGTCTGTCTGTCCGTCTGTCTGTCTGTCTGTCCGGGCTATAACTTTTGAACAACTTGACCTAAAAACTTCATTTTTGGTATGGAAGTACATCTTCATAATATCTAGACCAAGTTTGAATATCAAGGCCATTGGGTCAAGTTCAAGGTCACAGGATTAAAAAATGTTTATTTTTTTACAGTTATCTTCCAATATCAAAGATTGGTGAGCAATATACAAGGTCAAGGTCAAAATGTAGGTCAAGGTCATTTGAAGGTCAATTTGTTATTTTTTCATGAATTCTTCAATGTTTTAATTTTTATGGCGTTTTAATGACTATTTACGAAGCAGGCGGTTTGGCCTTCGATTGAAACGCATTCTTGTTACAGTAAATACTGTCAAGCCTGGACGCTGCCAGGACATTTGTGGAAGGTAAATCAATAGGGAACGAAGTGTAGCTTGTAGCTTATTGCCCTTAAAGTGTTGCCACAATTGTGTGGTGGCAGAATAATCCTGCCCTTTACTATTGCAGTTCAGCACACCATCACACAATTTAACACGTTTTCTCATCTCTTAAGGTAGCAAAGATATATCATAAGTGTTTTATTACTTGTGGAGATGAAGCAGCTGTCCCAGTAGTGTGGTGGTGAAGGCTTTGGACAGCGAGGCGATCCCGAAGAACGTATCGCTCGTGACCGGGTCGTTCGTCTCGCGATCCTTGACCCCGTACCCCTGGGTATGCACCGTCTCTCCTTCGTACACTATGGCCACGTTCATACCTGTCGAAAACATGCATTTCTGGAATGGACTACTCAAGCTATCACGATCTTAAGTCGTCAGAAAGCAGGAGGGACGCGACCAACACAAGTTCTCTGTATCGGAACACTATGTCATTTTCTTATCCCTATCCACTTCAAATCATTATTGTTGTAACTTTATCTGTATCAGCACTAAGAAACACCCACGCTTTGCACGGGAAGTTCAGTGGGTATTACAACGCCAATCAAGAGAATGCACAGCGTCGGCATGGCGTACTGCTCAGCATGAAGCTAACACCATGCTAAGCAAACTGCACTGATGCATTTGTATTGCAGTTCAGCAAAATTTTGGAATCAGTCCCTAGGTTCATACCTGTAATATTGCGGCACGTGAGGATGTTCTCGATGAAGTCATCTATTGCTTCCTTTGTAGCATCATCAATAGATCCAACAGACCAACTTATTAGCAGTAGAAATAACAAGCCGAAAAAGTATTTTCTGTGCATTTTGTCCTGCAATTAGTTAACCTGTAGTGGAATTGCAATGGATCCTTATTAGTCCACAGAAAGAAAATTCTATTACTTTTGGAACAATAGAATTTTGAGCCGTACTTTCCTTTGTATCGATATCACAGTGTCAACTACTTTACTTCTCATAGGTTCCAAAAATAATATAATTCAACTGATTCTAATGCATGTGTGGTACTTCTAAACCACTTACAGCATACATAAAATCCTCACAAATGCCTACGCAAACAAAGTTGTCACAGATAGAGAATTCTTTACGGTACTTACGTACGTTTTTTTGCTGTTGTAAGATTTTTGTATTGTTAGTCCAGCTTTTTTCCTCATCTGAAGTCAAGATTCAATTAGCAGTGTCATGTACAAACACATTACACTATTGCACTGATCCCAGACTTTGAACCACTTCCCTGTGATCGTTCTAGATGAAATGTATATATTTTGACACCATAGATAATTTACACTAATCTCTAGTCATGGCATTGAGCGATGACTAGAGATTAGTACATTATATGTACAAGTATGTACAAGTGTGCTTGCGAAAATGTTCTGTAATGTTTTCTGTGCAAGTTTGTAGAGCGATACCACAAAACTTTGAAAAATAAAACCCATATCACTCAGCTGACGAAATTATCTTTTGACGTTTGAGCAACATTGATGTACCCACTACAATTTTTTGATTAAATTATATTAAATAGATCTATTCACTGGATGGAACCTTAGCATTTGGCCGAACAAATTCCATAACACAGCAACCCGCCCCTCTGTTCTGCCAGTGTGTTGGAAAGACCTATCAAACATTTATTAGCGGTATGAATTTGTGAAAGACTTGAGAAAAATAATCTAATTATTTACATATACTTTCTTTTACCTCCAAAATCTTACATTTTAGATTGCCGGTTGCCGTTGGCTTCGTAAGACAATTTTAACTACATTATTGTTTTTGACACACTTTCGCAAAAGTTCGGTTTCGTTAAACACAAGTAATCGTTTATTTGACTTTTGTAGATCTATGTACTATGCATGGTACTGAAGTGTTGTTTATATGACATTTTACATAATTAAACAATTAATGAGATGCAACAATAAATCTTGTTTAAATTGTAACTAACAATGAGTTACAAAAATAGAAAAATTAAACCATTGAAAATAGAATAAAAGAAAAAAAGAGAAGAAAGCAGAAACTACAGGAGATTACTGTAACACACACCAAACCAAGCTAATGAATGAGCACAGTGGGTGAAATGCTCGTCCATACCTCCTTTTTCGGACAATTAGAAATTCTTGCTGCGTTAACGTTTGAATAAAAGACACAGCGTGGACATCAACAAGCGTTATCTCCAGTGGACATTTTCCCATTTGAAATTAAGCATATTTTTAATTTGTACCACAAATAAATACATAAATCTAGACAGGATTAATTCTATCTTGATTTTTTAAATTCCTTTGGTGCAAGATTATGTCATGGAGTGACTTTTTCACCCAAAATAGTCTAGTTACATTCAAAATTCGTATACAAAAGCATTAGATTATTGAATTGCACCCATATTTTACTATTTCAGCTTAATTTGATTAATTTGAAGTAAACTGTATTCCAAATGGCCATAAGAGACCAAATTCCCTGTCCAGTTTGGTTATGATTAATTTATTTCAGTCACGCTCGGCTGATTCTTGAATTTTAGGTGCCCAGTCCATATTTCATGTCAAATCTCTGGTAATAATTAAATAATTCACGTTCACTTGCTTTTACTCCAGTCTGAAAAAGTTAGTGATTCTTATAATTGTTGTCTCATTTTGTAGGATTGTCCAGATATCTGGATATCCCAGTTATTGTAGTTATTTCAGCTATTGCTAAAGTACTGTAAAGCTATTTTTAGTTGAAATAAGATTTAAATAATTAATAGTTTCTCTCATTTCAATTATCTCCGCCCCATTCTACACTGTAGCTGTCTCGACAATAATTTTCGAATTTATCCCCTTTAATACTGTATATTCTTCCCTGATCAATGACCCTGTGAAAAATATAAAGTGGATTCTGGAACTGAAATTTCGCGCAGCGTTGAAATTTGCGCTTTACATTTTAACGGAGGATAAGAAACGGGAGGCCAGCTAAAAAGACGATTTTGGGTTGATGTTTGTAAGGTAAATTGAAGTTTCTTACTTTTTGTTGAATAATAGACCCCAAATAAAAATGTAGAGTAAAGCCCTGCTTATCGAATAAGTTTGGCTTAGTAAATATGTTTATAAATCTGTGAATTCATTCGAGAAACGTTGGTTTGAATTGGACAACTTCCCCTGTGCCTGGTACCCGGTGTCGTGGTTTTAAGGCCAACAGCTGGTTCTTTTTGACTTGTGTGAAATTAATCAGACTAAAACCTTAAAGGATTAATGATTTTCCTGTCGCCCGTTAGCGTCGTTGTCTTTGTTATCTGTGCACTCCTCATGGGGAGTACAATATTGACCTTACAGATTTTGTATCATGTACAATTATTGTACCACAACGACAAAAATTCCTTGTTTAAAAATTTTTTCTTCAATTTGCACACTTATTTTAAAACGGCAAACAGCCTTCACCCAACCGACCATGCCATTAGAAACATTTCAAGATTATTGTAGGTTTGACAAAAGAGAGGAGAAGGCTAAGAAGTAAACAGAAATGGGAACAATAGAACCTTCAAAAGGAGAAACTGAAGATCTTTGCACCGACAGTTCGGAAGAGCACAAAGAGGAAGACACGACTGCAGTACACACACAGGAAAATGAAGAGACACTTGGAGGACCCAAGTTCGACCCGCACTTGTATCTACAGAGATACGCAAAGGTTGCACAAATGGTTGCAGAGTTTGAAGTAAAAAAGGCAAGTTTATGCTTTACACATGTATTGCACATCATATGCCCTTTTTTTTCAACTGGCATGTACACTTGCCCCAATACATACGTATGGAGCAAAAATTTGAGGCAATTTTTAAATGAATCTCCCAATTCGTCTCCGTCAGTATAACTTCATGTCTCCCGTATTTTTTCAAGCATTGGTGAGTACACACCGCAGGGGCATAAACCACTGACCCCTTGGTTCAGGAAAGGATCACCATTGCTTTACACACATCCAGAAAGTCAATAAAAAGAAGCCTATATCATTGCAGGTTGTAGACTTCGGCTGTGCAGAATGTACATTACAAAAATTCCTTCGAGACATCGAAAGCGTCGAAGAGGTTTCATCCGTAGATATTGATGTAGAAATGCTACAGCGCTTTAAGCATAAAATATATCCACAAACATCAGATTACGTTTTTAAAAGGTATTTAATTTGGGTATTTAAGATAATGTATGCAAAAGGCCCGTCTGTTTATATTTTTATTGGTGAATAAAATTAGCATATGATCAACAAAGAAAAAGATAACGTCTTTGTAACAAATGCAAAACACCACTTCAGGAATCATTGAGCACAAATATTTGTCAGCACAATTATTCTTGCTGACAACTAATTTCACGTTTGTGCTGTTAGGCAGTTGTATGAACACAGAAGAAGACTTTTTACACAAGTACACGAAATAAATGCACGTAAAAAAACATTTACTTGGTATTGCAGGACTAATCCACTCGTTTGTAAGTTGTACGAGGGAGATGTAAGCAAGTTCGACAGTCGACTGGCGGATTATGAAGCAGTAACATTAGTCGAATTGTAAGTACACTACACAAATATACTAATAGAAACCTTTTCTCAGTAACAATATGCACATGAAAGGATTGATTTGAAATCTATCCCAAACGGAGACAATCTTGTACACACATTATTTATTCCTGCCATAGACTTACAAATGTATCTACAAAAATTAATTTGATAATTTTTTAAAATCAATTCTTTTATGAACCTTCATATCAAATCATCAATGGATAGGTGTACTCTCTTTGTTCAGTCGGAATTTTGGATGATCAAATGTTTCGTTTATTGATTGTTTCAGAATAGAACATTTGCACCCTGAGACCCTTGAATCCTTTCCACCCGTTGTGTTCGGTAAGATCCGTCCTAAAGTTGTCGTCGTCACGACGCCTAATGCAGAGTTCAATGTCCTGTTTCCAGGCTTCACCGGATTCAGACATCCGGACCACAAGTTTGAGTTGACAAGAGCGCAGTTTCAGCAGTGGTAAAAATTATTATCAAAGTTATTAGGCCAGATCTTTCAACATGTATTTCTCGGATTGAATTTCATTGACAGGAATTTGGCTGTATCACATGAATGTATTGATAGGGGTCATACTTGAATGATGTTAATCGTAAAATGAGAGATGCTACATAAATCATTTGTAATGCACATAGGTGTGATGATGTTGCACAACAATATGGTTATGCAGTTACTTATCATGGCGTAGGAGATGCCACACCTGGAGACGAACATGTTGGTCATTGTACACAAATCGCAAAGTTCGCCCGAACAGCTGATCATAAAACACTGTGTGAGGAAGAATCTGCACGGTATAATTTAGTAAGTTTACTTTCACATGAATGCTCATTTCTAAATGTTCATAGTTGCTAAACTTTTAATACGGTAATATGTAGCAGTGATTTTAAATGTTAAGTCAACGTTAAATGGACCAAATGAGGTTTCAGAAACGGGAGTACCAGTGTTGCAGAAAAGTTGTAGCACTTTGGTTAACAGTTAACAAGGATTTTGAGGGTTTCCATTAAACTGAAGTTTAAATTTACCCCAAAATTGCGGCCTAAACCTAAATATATAAAAGTACTGGTGTTTTCCTGGTAGCCATTTGTACGACCGCTGTTTACCCCACTCAAGGATCTGTAGTATCACACTCAATTTACATGCATTTTTCTTTTTATTGTGCAGATTAGTGAACAAGTGTTCCCCCACAAAGCAAAAGTACTAAATACGTCAAAGGAGATACTACTGGAAGCCAAGTACTACATGCACACATTGGTGTGCAACATTAACGAAGTGGAAGATGAGGACCCAGATGAAAGTTATTACGTTGATGTGCGGCTGGATAAACTGATGGTGTTCAAACGTCTTTCAAAGCTCTGTGATAACGATCAAAACAAACTCAAGGAGGTGCTAGGTAACCATGGTTACGACTTCTCATCGGATGGCAGAAGTGTGCGCTATTTGAAAGAGGTAGTTCATAGTGACTACAGTGGTTTGACTGACGAGGATGACGGTTGTGATCTTGACAACCAGGATACTGGTCAAGTATGTAGCCATAGTAACGCAGACGTTGGCGACGGTGATTTTTATATCCCAGGACAATTTTCTGACGCTGAAGATGATGACTCTGTTCCGTGTGTGACTTTTCAGTACGGAAAAACCACGCCGTCAAGTACAATGTGGAGCTATCCGGCACACAGCGCATCTGATGATGTGGACTGGGATTAAAATGTAATGCCTATATCTCAAATTTTCAAGTTGTATTGAACCCAGTGTTTAAATCCTTGAGTGTGCTTATCTTTTTTGCCTCATGTCTGCTGGAGTTAATTGCGACATGTTATTCTGAATTAAGACACACTATGCTGAGCTAATTTGAAAATTGTGCCACGTTATCATCGACAGAAAAATAGACAACGTGTTGCAAAAATTGGAATCAAGTCAAATGTGTACATACTGTGCATGCTTTTTATATCAGGTGTTATAAAAGAATGACACCAATGACAATTCCAGTAGCGGATCTAGTGGGGGGCTTTAGGGGCCTGGGCCCCCCTAAGCTCTGTTAAACCATGTTTATCCGCCATTTTGGGCCCCCCCTCTCCGGCTATTAAAAATTGTTTGGCGGCCATTTTGGGCCCCCCCAAACAAATTTCTAGATCCGCTACTGAATTCTGTGTATTTTCACCTAGAGTCGAGTTGGTGAACAGTCACCCCTGTCTAAGGATGAAGTAATAAGACACGAGCGGTATTGCCTTAGATGGTTTTATTGAGTGCTGAATGTATGTACATATGCATGTGCGCAGTTGTGTGTTCCCGGCAGCACTGGCTGCTTACTGGCTGGGATGACCTTTATACTGCCGGTTGACCTTTATACTGACATGGTAACCAAGGCTACAGATAAACATAATAGACTGGCTGTAGGTCCCTAGATTAACGGGCTACATTGACGGAAGACTTCGCTTGGTTATTCGGCGGGAAAGAGGGCAGGTT
>JBCAUI010321962.1:0-15285 GCA_038406195.1 Haplosyllis anthogorgicola | reverse complement strand
GACCAGGCATCAGGCTAGAGACCCTCAGTATCACTTGTAAGATCTACAGACTCCAGCAATAAATTATATTCAATGTTAACCTACTGTGTCAGCATTAACTGTTCGCGGAACTAGAGGGAGAACTAGGGAAAAGCCATTCTGTACCTTTACAATATGAAGTGAAGTATTTCTCCAGAGTATTGACTAATTTATGTCCTTTAACCTTAAAGTTTGAGTCTTGGCATGTACATGTATTAATTTTCACATATTTCTTTCAGGCTACTGTCTTGTGCGATGTAGTTGTTATGTACTTACTGAAGAAAGGTGCTTTCTACAAAGAAAAGAAGTATCAGGTTATCACGGATGATGACGCTTTCACTGGTTTAGAATCTGGATCCCATCCGGGCTACGGGTCAACACAACATACTGATGGGGTAGGTTTTCAGTAAAACTGTAAAAATGCCTCTCAAAAAGGTATAACGAAGGTAAACATTAAAAGAAGGGACATGTACAATTATTTGACTCCTTTATAATCACAGGTAAGAATTATGTTGCTATATTGAATTGCATATTGAAATTTGCTTCAGTTTTCTCCTCCAGATTTATTTACTTTACAGTACAGATATTATATGTTCCAAATGAGGCAAGAAAACAGCAAAAAAAATACCTCGATGTTCGACAGCCTGTATCAACAAATAGGAAGGTACTGTGTACACTTCATACTTACCTTATTTTTTTTTACTTTTAGCCGATAGGAAGTATGCCACAAGAAGAGGCAGAAGGGTCATTCAGGAGACGACCGGGTCAATATGCGACTTTACATGAAGAAGATGACTAATTGTATTCATTCGTTTTTTCTATTGCTATAATTTTTGTTGCGGAGATATGTTTTCAAAAATTGTCAAATATCAATCAAGAAAAAAAGGAAAAAAAGAAAACATGCTAATAGCATGAAAGTCGGGGATCGGATGACAAGCCAATGTTCTGCTACAATGATAACACATTGAGGCCATTATTTGGTTATACTCAGAAATATATGATCGAAGCATTGTTTTTGTGTGGCTAGTTATGTTTGTTACCAATTTCTTGTTTACATTGGTTGAATCTTAGGTCTGGGAGTTTGCTTTAATTTGGTATCTCATAAATTATTTCTAGTTACATACATACCGTATTTGTCTGTTTATTGGCACATGCACGATCGACCTATTTTTTTAGGTGCACCTCATTAAAGTCACCCCTCTGACCAAGTCATTAGCATATGTTTGGGCCAGCAGCAAATGATAAGCGTGTTACTATGGCATCAAATTCAAGTAATTTCTTGCTCTGCAGCAAGATGACATCATACAGTTTCTAAGAATTGCTTACTTTTTGAAGGTCCAGTAGTTGTAATATAAAAATTATAACCATTAGCATGTATTAGTCGCAAAAAATCTGTAGATCAAACTATGTTACCACTGCCAAAATGTTCGTAAGTGCATCGAAAAAAGGGGGTGTGCCTCAATGCGGGCATGCGCCAATAAACAGACAAATACGGTGATGTATACAAACATTCCGTATTCAAATTCAGGAATACCGCACCTTTCTCGTTCACTAAATTTGGTTTCCGCAGTCACCTGAACATTTTCTAATTTGAAATATTTGCATGCGTTTCAAAGAAGAAAGCTGACACCAATTGCTGATGGATCAAGTGTGAATTAGGCCAGGGTGGCTTCCCGACTAGTCTATTTGCTTGCAAGAAAATATTATTTTCCAAGATTTTGCTCTCATTTTGTGCTGAATTATAAATTGATTTATAATATGGATTTAATCATTTATAATATGAACTTAATAAATATTGATTTGATGTACTTAAATGAGTATACATGTATAAGGCAACAATTGAGACCTTTAAACGTAGTGTGCTCGGCTGGTCCACTTGTAAATCATCAGTTATCCCTACCCCGAGTGTGAATGAAATTTCCTTCTTGTAAAATTGGGTATTTAATATAAATATAAAAAATAAACGGCACCAATATTTATATTTTTATAAACATTTATTTTTTATTATAACTGTTTTGTAGTTGAAGTCTACTCGTTTTGTACAAAAAATATAAATAGTTTTATATCTACAAATTCAGTGTTATTTTTTTTTCTTTGTAAATTGTTCATAAACAATGCTATATTATTAAGGATAAAAGAAAAAAAGAATTAACAAGATCACGGTGCTTATTGCATTCAGTACATGTACATAAATGGGAATTATAAATTATCCACATCAAAATTAAAGCTGTGTCGTTACAGTGGACATTTATGATGCTTTGATATGTTTCATTCTTAAATCAAAGTGGCACATGCTGCTTCATTTGGTGTACATGCTTACAATTAATATCAACATTATCACAGGCTGACACATTGTGCAATATAATTCAGATGAGTTTTCAGAAGTTTTCTTCACGACTGTACGTCACTGAGACCCAAGTACGACATCGAGCTCTTGACTTTGCACTTAGCAAAATTATCCTAATGTTCATGTAATGTCTATGCACTTAACACGACAAATTTAACAAAATGGGTTTTCCTGTCGATAACGATAATGTCGTGCTTGGATGCCATAAAAACGTACATGTACAGGCACAGGTCATACTAACGTCTTAACCTATTTGATCTAATTGTAATAATACAAGACTCAATTTTAACAACTGTGGATTTTGTTCAGATCTCGGATTAGTTACGTTATCAACTTGCGTTATTAATAACATGTTCTTAAGCTAATTAAAATGAAATTGAAAACATCAGGTCCACCGGCTAGCCAGTTGAGGTTTCCCTAAGTGAGACAAAATCTCACCATTAATTTTACTATCTGTAGAAAATGACAGTCATTAGCCTATGTCCGATCTTTAAATGCTTTTATGGGAAAAGAAGTTATTAAATGTATATGTTTACATGTAAATTCTGGATGGTGCAATCTTATCATTTCAAACTTTAGCTTGCATATCTTTTTACAATCAAGTCGAAACAAATGCTCGAAAATTACCTGCGTTGTTGTCATCAATAAGTAAAGCTCTTTTGAGTTACTTCCAACCCTTCCAACTCTCAACTGATCTTGCCAGACTCGATTGAAATTATCACTAGAATTATTCACATATATCACAGATCAACATGACTACAAAGTATTTCTCATACCAAGATTCTATAACGTTCACAAAAGAGGTAAAAATAACAACAGATAAATACATGTCCTTAAGAGAAATTTTATGAGTAAAAAATGAGTAAATGTCATTGTAATGTAGGCATTAAATAACTCTTACTGGCATCAACTAATAACATCAAACAAGAACAATAAACTGTGGAGCGTATATAAAGTATGGACGTCTGATACTACAGACAAGATGGACGGATAGTCAATGCCATTCTCAGCCTGTTGACAAATTGAGTGGCAGGATAACAACTAGAGAGCCAGGGCATATAAAGCCTTGGAACCCTTTGTATTGGCGGATCCAGGGGGGGGGGGGGCGCATGCCTCCCGCCCCCCCCCCCCCCACTACGGCCGGAAATTTTTTCATTTTCATGCAGTTTTTGCTGATTTCCCCCCATTTTTTAGGGGTTTTCCAAAAAAATTTGGGTTGGCGCCCCCCCCCCTACGGGAAATCCTGGATCCTGTCCTGCTGTGTATTAGTTACATCGCATGTAAAGCCATCTGTCCATGGTTACATGTACAATAACATTTAAATTCCTATGACACGTTTTAAACTGACGTAGATTCGTTGAGAAAATACCATTCATGTATGAGATATAAGGTATTTCATAACACGATGAACGGTCTCTAGAGCAGCACTTTGGCAGAAGAAATGAAGAATTCCCTAACCGTGTTAATCTTAACAGACGATTAAAAATATTAAATCTCATGAGAACCAAATGATTAATAACAAACTGTCTATGTCAGAACCAAATCCTGATAATGTTCGCAAAACCTTTCAGTTGTCAACATGATGAAGTTTCCTGTGTTAAGAAGGATGAGAAAAATATGTTTTACTCAATACACTTTAATAAATGCTTACAAGTTTATTTTGTACGGCACCAGAGAAAACAAAACAATTCATGGGTAATCTCTCCCCTTCCCCGACAATGCATTCCAAGTCAAATTCCACGGCACCTTCTTAACTGTCGGTATTCACACACGTTGAAATTATAATAAGCAATTACGTTTCCTTTGGAAAAAGGGGTCATCGTTACTTGACAAAGATCCCGAGGTATTTTACAAATGCAACCAGGACGTTACCTCCCTGTGTTCCGAGAACATCCAAATAGACGATTTACAAAACAGTTACATAGTAAATATCATGCAAGATATATTAGTCACACTATGTTAGGCTACCTATGCACATTCAAAAAGACTTAAAAGTTAGCCATGTATGACGTATTTTTTCCATGGGATAGCATGCAGGTTAAATAACGAGAAGAAATCACCGAGAATCTGCAAAGGTGCAGAGGTTTGGAAATATAGAGATACTAAGACTATCCTTAACGTTAGTACATGTAAAATTATTTAAAACATGCATGTATGAACACTAAATCTAAACAATTTTGCCTATCTTAAGATAAATATTCGATCATATACAGTTAAACGTTTACACCAGCCGCCTTATAGATACATGCAATCCATCATGATAACTATCATAATTGCAGACAGTAATGCACATGCTTTGGTCATTTGGTGATAAAATCATGTCCTTTTTGTATAAAAGGAGATTTTTCATAGAATTATCATTTGTGCAAGAGCCTAGCCATTCGTTTCGGACAAATAACATCTACCAGCCTAAGACCTTGCTCATCCTCAAGACGAAAAAAAGCCACAGACGTACTTGCCTCCTTAAAATAGGGGTGTATGATGATTGAAGAGTGTGCATTATTGTTGACAAAGACGGTACATGAGTAGTCAGCCAAGATAGTGACCGACTAACCGAAGTATCATGATGCCCCACCACCAAGACTACAAAGCAATATTAGTACATTACATAATTTAGTTTGCTTCGCTACCACCATACTTACTTCTATTTGTTGATGTTTTAGCTAACAAAATTCCCTTTAGTATAAATCCTGGAAATACACACAGAAAAGATATGAAACAAATTAGTTGTTCTCCTTCCGTATGCCTACGCTGCACAACAAATTTGTAAAGATAGTTAAATAAATAGAACTTTACTGAATACATGCGTTTAAATAGCATCAGGAATTATCTTGCGACGTAAAGTAACATTCTATATAGTTTATTTGATCACATGTAAATTTAACACAATTTATTAACGTTATAAAATATGATCAAATAAGAAAAGTTATGTACAATTATGATACCTTGACTAATTACACATGAAATATCTGGAAGCAGCAGCAGTATTTTTAATAAGTTACAACATAGTACAAGTGTTTTAACCACAGCAGCACATGGGTCTTTCATAAAGCGGTTTTTGAGCGTTAAAGGACACTTATGTGTTGCCTCAGATGCTAACTTTTGCTATAACTTAGCAATTTGCCATTTGGAATTTTATGTGAGCCGATAGGTGGGACTGACCCTGAGTTAAGATCTTGGTTGCCACGCCGACCACCGCGGGGTGAGGGTGGGTGTCTGTTTTGTGCGGGACCTGGTTGTGGAAATATCCCTCCACCTCCACTCTACAAATATATCAACATGTCTGGTTTACATTTAGAAAATACACCAAAAAATTTATCACATTCAGTGTCAATTATCAGAGAGAACATCTTTTACAGTAGGACCTGTCTTGAACGACGCTGTTTTGAGCGACCCACTGTCTTTTACAAAACACTTTCATCATAACATTTTCATCATGCATTAAATTGTTAAAACAAGTTAAAATGACCTTATTTATTACGGTCACATACACTAATAAAGACTGAGAAAATGAATTGTTTACTTACTGCAAAACTGACCTGTTTCGGTTGGCTTCTTTCTTGATTTCCGCCCTGGCCTGGTCCATTCTGTAGTGGTGGATATCTTTGCTTGGAAGCCGAGCCTCCTCGTGGTGTTGATGGTGGGTTGAGTGGTGCAGGTCCTTGTCGAGGTGTCGCATTTCCCGCACCTTCATCATGCGGCCGCCCCCTATTGTCATAATCATTGGAATGTGGGTCCGCTGCATCCATGCGTTGAAGCCGGGGGCGTGCTTGTGTTGATGGATGTATGGGTGGGGCACGGGGAGATGGTGGAGGGTGGTTAACTGCTGAGGCTTTGGCTTGTTTACTGGGATGTGGGTGAACTGGGACCGGGGGCGTTGGCTTCATTTGTTGGTCCAGTGTGTATCTACAGCAAGCAACATGCACACATGCAAACTGGGATGTCACATTTGAGTCATGCACTTTACTGCATTCTGTTCACCGAATTACAAAATTCATTTCATTTCAATTTAAACAGTTGAGTTATGCAGGCAGACCATTAATAAATTTGAAAGTTTACCGGTACACAAAATTATGCGTCGACGAACGTGAGCACTGCTTCACATTTAAAGCTTATAGCAGA
Organism: Haplosyllis anthogorgicola; assembly: GCA_038406195.1. Taxonomy (NCBI): domain Eukaryota; kingdom Metazoa; phylum Annelida; class Polychaeta; order Phyllodocida; family Syllidae; genus Haplosyllis; species Haplosyllis anthogorgicola. The sequence goes on along the minus strand of JBCAUI010321962.1, from coordinate 8,798 downwards.
AAACAATGGCCAATACAGATTCACATAAAGTACTCTACCGAATTGATAGCATAGAGAAAGGTCAGCTTAGAATTAATGTACGTAATAAAGAGCAGAGAAACGGGTAGGTCTCAGCGCATGGAACATACAAAATCACTGTGACAAGAACATGAATTGACACTGAAAGTAAATATTTTATGCGATTGAAAATATTTAGTTGCAGAAATAACTACATGTACATAGAAATCAATCAACACTTACGGGGTGGGTGGTAAGGAAAACCCAACATGCCTTAAACAATTAAAATAATACAAAACGTAAAAAGGAAACCATGAAGTTAAAACGAAACGACGACGAACGAAAATTGTGTCAATATAAAGATATTCACTGTGCAACAAAAACCGTATTGCTCAAAATAAATTTAACAAAATGCATATCCTTGAAATACTGGCATATTACTATTCACAATGTTGAAACACTGACCTTTCTTCCAGTTCATTATTTTGCTTGGAAGGCGGTACTTTCTTGCCTGGAGGTTTCAGAGTGGGAGGTTTAAGTCCTTGTGATGGAGGACTGTGGTGCTGCACTTGCGCTCTGTTTGTATCACGTCGTATTGGTACAGGCCCTGTATCAAGTATCAAAAGTTTCGTTTTAAAGTCGCCAGATGGATTCTATGTTTTCAACGGGAATTCTAGCAGAACGCCTCTGTGTCTCACAAACCTCTGTCAATTTTGAACACATAACTACAACAACTTACGTGTACCTTGTAATGGAGCTGGTTGTGCTGCATGTGTGGAAGGAGGTGCAGGCCCCGGGGGTCTAGCACCCCAACCATGAGCCTGAGGGGGTGGTAATTCCTCCTGTGGTTTCTTCTTTTTCTTCTTCTTTTTCTTGGTCGGACTTGGTGGTGCACCAATTGGTTGGAGGTACGCCGGTGGAGTCTGCCCTCGCATATCCCCACTACTTGGACGAGATCCTGGTGAAAATTAAATTGTGGACAGTGAATAATCTATTTCAGTAAGTCACAACTTATATTTTAGACATTCATCGTTACAAATAAGCTATTTCCGAAAAAAATCCAGAAAATTGTACCTGGTGACAGAGGTTGTTGTGGTGGAAGGTACCTCGGCCTTGTTTGAATAGGAGGTGACAGCGGTGATACTGGACTTTCTTCTCCCTCATCAGCTTCTACATTGGGCATTTCATAACCTTCTCCTTCTTCATCGTACTCTTCCTCCTCAACGTCCTGTACCTCAGGAGCAGGTCTATTTGGTGGTTTCTGTCAAAATAACTTTAAAAGCTTAATTTACAGTGTTTTGCAACTGAACGTTTACAAATTTATGTTATGCAGCTGTAATATTGTTTGCATGTAAATAAAGTGCTCTCTAGACGGATTCATCTTGCCCAGTACAGATGATCATACCACATAGGAAATCCACTTACCACAGCATGGGCAGGGTAAGGAGGGTGTCTTGGAGGCGGGCGGGGCTGATGGAACCCTCCACTATTTGGCTGTCTGTTTACTGGGGCGGGTGGCTGTGCTGGTAATCGTCTTGGTTGTTCCTGCATTTGACTTCCATAGAGATTATGTTGCTGTCCTTGACCTTGATATTGTGGTTGTGAGTGATAATTTCCCTGCTTCTGATTTACATTACCACTGTGACCTTGATACTGATAAGCTTGTGAAGGTATGTGATGATAAGAAGACTGTCGAGCAAGAGTCGATGATGCTTGCTGATTGGATGGGTAATGTCTATTTTCGTAATCTTCATCCTCATCTTCTGCATCTTGATCAACTTCAGACACGTCCATAGCACCAATACTTACACTGTCTTCCGCATCATCTTCCTCCTGGTCTCCCGCAACATACTCACCTAAAAGCATTGCTTATAAGTGACTTAGGAACTAGATTCGCATAAAAGTCTACCGTGTGACAAGTATTGTGAGAATTTGAGGATAGTTATTCGACATTTTGGCTGAATCTGTTAGAGTTATAAGCCCAGTACAAAATATTTGAACGTACTATGTGAAGGCATCTCATTTTCATTGTCGACGTAACCCTGTCCATTGTCTCCATATTCAATGCTTGCCATACTCATAACTGACATAACGCGCATGTCTGACTGCTGCCTCTGCTTAAAACAGTTGGCTTCTTAATTCTCTAAACAAGCTGCTGTGCCAATGTTAAAATGTAAGTACAAAGTCAAAAATTCACAACGTGAAGTGAAGTGGACAATATAAATTTCTGTCATACCTGAAGACCATTTCTTCGACTTCGCTTTCCACCACTGCCAGACCGTACATGCTTTTCAAAAACCATCTCATCCTCTGTACTTGATTCCACTGGTCCTGATGGTGCTCTCTTTTGTGATCTTCCCATCGAAAAGGCGTCTCCTCCTCCACCACCGCGAGGGGTACGTGGTGCACGAGGTGTTACAGGTGCTCTCGGTGTCGTGGGTTGTACTCCATTTGCCATACCCCTAAAATACAACAGCAAGTGGATCTTAAAGTTACCTAATCCTAGTTATATCGCTAATTCACACACTTGTACATAAATTGCATTTTCCATCCTTAAACTTCCTCATCATACCCGCCTTGGTGCAAGCCATCACCTTTCAGTTACAAAGTACACCTTAGTGTGCTGAGGTTACGTGATATGAATATGAATGAGATGTGGCTTAGCGGCGTTTAAGGTAAAGGACGTTACGTGAGAATGATGAAGGTCATGGGCATGACCCAATTATAGATTCACATTACTAGATATCTACCTCCTCATCTGACCACCTCTCGGTGTCACAGGGACTTGACTTCCGGCTGTCCTCGGTGTCACAGGTGCCCGTGGTGTGCGAGGAGTCATCGGCTCTCTAGGTTGTCTCGGTGCAGCCTTGGGGTGATAAGAATGGTAACCTCCGTCACTATCACCATTTATTTGAAGTCCATTCATCTGCTGATCGACTCCTCCGTCTTCGTCTGTTAATTCTTGCTGATTATACGCTCCGTTTAATAACGTACCTGTCATGGTGACACCTGCAACAGTAACAATTAAATTTATGACAAACTTCTGTTGTCTTCATATTACTTTTGGAACTAATTGAAGTATCCTGGGCATCTTACAGTTCGTGCCGCGAAACATTTTTGTCCACTTATTCGTAATTTCAGTAGATGGTATCGTGAAAAAATCACAATACTAACGAATATATGTCATAAACTGTTTGACTTTCTTTCATAAAATAATATTTCATTTCTACGCTTACCAGCAAATGTCATATTGGCTAATGTTCCCATATCAACCTCTTCTCCCCTGTCTTTAGCTCGCTGCCTTATGTATGACGCAATGATGAGCATACAATAATGTAATTGTCGTCCCCGAGCATAATCCCAAGCAGTAGCACCATTATTATCAACCGATGATAAGTCAGCTGTAACATGAAAAATGTGTTGAAACAGTAGAGGTAGGTATGGCCTTAATAAAATAACGAGAGAATTCTTTCCCTGGCGGGAAAAGTAGTCTACCATGTGCCAAGTTAAGCTGACACGCCAGCATATGTTGGGTGGTGTTCACCTGTCAACATCCTGGGCAGGGGTGATCGTGGGGGGTGGGGGTGGGAGAGGGACTGGCTGCCAAATGTCATGGTCACCTTGGCCATCCCGGGGGTGGGGATGGGGCCTGGCCACCTGTCACCTGATCCTTGGGGGTACAGGATGTCAGCTCATACCATAATCATGTTTTTTTCTCATTCAATATTAACTTCTTATTTGACAACTGTGCCGTCCAGACTGTTTCCTTCTGCTGTGGGTGACATTTTTGTGCTATGTCCCTTATTTTGACAGATGATAAACTCAAATACAAACCTCCCTCAGAGAGTAGAAAATTAACAACCTCGCCATGACCACCCATAGTGGCCAGAACAAGGGGAGTCCGGTTTTGGTTATCCCGAACTTCCATCACAGAGTTACCAGCAATTTCAAGCACCACTTTTATTGAAGGCAATGATCCTACAATACACATAGATGTATAAATAATCAAAACTGCGTTTTCAAATTTATTTATTTGATGAAGCAGAAACACTTGAAATAGATTTGGCCCTATGTACGATTCACATTTTCAATACGATGCCTGAAATTGATACTTGCACCTGTGCACATATTACTCTGCTCAGTTGGTTACAAATTGAATTATTCATCTCAAAAAATGATTAATAATATTGTTGCATTTTAAACGTATTACCCTGTTCAGCCGCACAATGTATCACAGTTTTACCCTCCTCGTCTCGTAATCGAGCAGAGTCTACTGTTAATAAAGTCTGCAAGAAACAAAAAGATATCTAATGATATTGTAACCTTGAAAAAATAAAACATTCTCTATCATATTTAATTAATCAACTTCCTTACACACTGTTCTGCATGCAGTGATATTTAATTAAATACGCATTAAACTTTTTGCAAATTAATTATGACATTTCAATCTGACATTTTGCTATGGATAATATTTCACTGTTCACAAAGTTTTTTCTCTAACCCTACAGACCTTTTAAATTCCCATTCGCATGAAAGCATTTTCAAATACGTGTGCTTTGAATTTTTTTTCCCTTCGAGGCAATAGACGATCCCAGGGATTCATCTACAGAGTATATGGATGTCAAAGAGGATAGTGACTTTAAATGTGCTTATATTTAACTTTCCCAACAGACAACTGAATTCAGTAGCTCCACAAAAATATTAAAATAACCTTAAGGCACTCTAAAGGTTCTGTCCTGCGCACACTCCAATGCATCCAGGTTTTACCCGCTAAGTCTCTTTCATAACCGTCTTCCTCCTCGTTACCCTCTTGTTCTGCAGCAGTCAGCAGTTCAAAATGTTCTATGTGGTCCATGCGACATGCCCACATACATGGTGTCATGCCCTCTTTATCACGCATGTGTATACTACACCCATTCTCTAATAATAACTGGAAATTAAAGTACATTTTATGGTTTCTGAGTTCGTGTGTACTGGAAAAAGACTGATGTCTGGAATTAATTTTTCTCTTATTTTGTACATAAGAACGCATACATTAAAGAATGCTTTGCAAAAATAACCACCAAAGAATTTTATCATTAATAAGGACTGGCCTTGGCCACCATTTCAAATAGTTTCTGGTGAATCTGCTTGCTTGGATAATGAATAATTTGCCAAAGCATCTTTTGCTGTCTTTGTAAGTTGAAGGAAATGAGATAATCAGATCAGATCAGACAAGAAAGGTTTCCTCGCTGTCTCACCCGTAAGCATTCTCTATCCTTAGCAGCACAAGCCCAGTGTATGGCAGCTCGTCCCTGAGTGTCCTGCATTGATAAAGCAGCTTCGTACTCAATGAGAATCTGCAGAACTTCATGATTACCGTCATGGCAGGCTCGATGAACAGCCGTCGATCCATCTGTTACATGTAGAAAATGTATTAACATGATAGAAAGTACGTTTGGTGGGATAAGTAAATAAACTTGTCAGGCAACACCGTAGTGTTATGATGCCTTTCCAATTTTTGCGGTCTTTGAAGATTGCCTCTCGTATTGGAGCACCTCTTCGAGTACATGTGCCATAATATTGGTCACAATGACAAAATACAACTCGATAAAAATAGTAGCACTGGATACAGTGAAAAGGTTTTAAACGTTAAATTGAATTGAAATCGTGAACTTTTTAGAATATTAACTTCACGTCACCTAACTTATAAACATGACCAAGTGGACCGTTTAATATTTAAAGTTGTACAAAGACGACTGCATGGCTTAACATTAAAGTTATCCCAACTTGGCAAACAACTTGGCAAAAAGGAAAAATAGGTCCAGATGGACCTGAGCTCATTTGGCATTATCAAAATACTAAAGACAGTCTAAGTCACAATATCACATGGATGCAAATAAAGTGTAATAAAGATGAAATCTCCAATATATGATCTGTGAAAAACACAAATATGGCTGCCAAACTAAAGATATAAGCAGCATCAATATACTTTTTACAAGAAATAAAGAGGGTACATAGGTGCATAAGACTGTGAAATGTGAAGTTTGTTCCATCAAATGCCTGTCCAGAAGCAAGGATCAAAGAAAAATACAAATATGGCTTCCAATTTGAAAAAAAATGGCCACAGCAACATAACATTTGCTGGCCATTCATGGGGGATATAGGTGCATACGTGTGTACAATATGAAGTTTCTATGATCAATAGTGTGCTCAGGGCAAGTGTGCACAGATGACACCACCGCCGCCGACAACGACAACAATAACAATGACGCCGGACGACGGACAAATCATGATTCTATAGGCTCTTTGGCATATATGCCAAATGAGCCAAAAAATACGAAAGTACGAAAATATGAATTCCAGGCTAAAAAAAAAGGAATTTTGCTAAACTTTGGAGAAATTATATCTCAATAATTTTATGTTGCAGGAGCTTCTGACACAACCAAACCAACACTTTAAAAATAGGTCCAGCTGGACCTGAGCTCATTTGGCATTACCAAAAAAAAGAGACAATATTGGTTACAATATTACATGGATACAACTAAAAGTCTCTAAGATCAAATCTCAAATATATGATCTATGAAGAAACACAAATATGTCTGCTAAATTAGGAATATACGTGGTATCAATATAATTTTTGCAGAACACAAAGAGGGTATGTAGGTACATAATGCTGTCAAATAAGAAGTCTGTATTATTAATGGCATGTTTAGGATTAAGGTTCAAAGAAAAATATATGGCTGCCAATTTGATAATTATTGTCACAGCAACATAATTTTTGCCAGGCTTTGTGATAGGGCATAGGTGCATATGTGTAAGATATGAAGTCTCCATGATCAATAGTGTGCTCAGGGTAGCTGTGCACAAACAATCCTGACAACGACCAATGACAGACAATTCATGATTCTGTAGGCTCTTCGGCAATTATGCCAAATGAGCCAAAAAGTTTGGAAATATGTTTGTCCAACATGTGTTTTTTGTGTGATAAATAACATGCGGCCATAACAAAGATGGGCAAACCTGCCAAATATGAAGTCTGTCGCATTAAAGCTCTGCCCATTTGAATAAGGAGACAACCTTCTGTCCACATTTCTATCTAACTGGTAACTTCCAATTATGTTGTTCTTACAATTTTAATCACTAAAACTAATAGACCAAGGTTGCCACTTTTCGGTCGGCTGAAAATTCTCTGCCTTTTAAAAGAACTAAATGGAACCCGTGCTTTGCACTGGAAAACATGCTCCCATAAAGTTCATACCCCCCTCAAACAAATGTCCACTCATAAAGTCCCCCCCCTACAAGACTGATATCCATCATAGTCCCCTCTTAAAACAAATGTCCACTCATAAAATTTGCAACCCCTAAAAAAAATGTCCAGTCAAAAAGTTGACCCCCTTAAACAAATGTCCACTCAAAAAGTTCCAACCCCACTAAAACAAATGACCTTGATAAATAAATTGTGTTAATTGGGCACTGCATTCATGACCAATGAGGTAGCTATAAACTGGTTCAAGAAACTGGGTCAAATGACTTTGAACCAGTTTCTGGCTTCCTGATTGGCTATTTTTTTAGGTCAAACTGTCAGTAACATGACAGAATTGAGCCTTATATTTGTTGATAGTATGGATGATGAGTCATTTTCCCTGACTATAAAAAATATTTAAAAATAGGTCCAGATGGACCTGAGCTCATTTGGTATTATCATAAACTATGACAACATACAGGTTACAATATCACATGGATACAAATGTATCTAAGCTCAAATCCCAAATAAGTGACCCATGAAAAATCACAAATATGGTTGCCAAACTGCAAATATAGGTGGCATCAGTATTATATTACAGAAATTAAAGAGGTTATATAGATGCATAAGGCTGCCAAATGTGAAGTTTGCATCATCAATTGCATGTCCAGGAGAAAGGTTCAAAGAAAAATACATCTAGACAATCCAGTAGGTTGCAAAGCCATTGCATTGCCCCCAAATGCAAACCCCCCACAACCAAAACCCATTAGAAATGCTAAAATTAAACAGCAATCAACAATTTTTTATCACTTTAGGTATAAAAGTGGATTTAAAGTGACAATTAACTTAAATATGCCATTCAAAGTAATTATTTTTGCCAAATTAGGTCTCAAAGTCAGCTTAAAGTGACAATTTACTTAGATATCCCTTTTAAAGTAATGATTTTTGGCCGATTAGCTCTTCAAGCAGATTTAAAGTGACGATTTACTTAGATATGCCATTTAAAGTAACGTTTCTTGGCCATTTAGCTCTTAAAGCGGATTTAAAGTGACGATTTACTTATGTTATCGAGCAAAATTGGTGTGTATTTCAATTACGCTATTATGATTAACACATTAATATGCACTATTATGCACTCATGACACATATGTAGACACATGTATATGTGTCTTGATACTCAAATAATTCCAATTATGTGTCATTTATCAAGTTTTTTACTTTATTATACTTTATTACTAACAGTACAATAAACGAATTTAGCCCTATCAAACTTATCCCCCATTCCCTGGTACTGTAGAAAGCTGCAATATCGAAAATTAACATTTTAAATAAAAAATACATACACATGTGACACATATGTCCCAAGCCCTCACACACATGCACACACGGTTTAAACATGTTAAAAGTTTCATTAAAATGGCTACAACTGACCATGCACAATGACAATAAATTACAATAAAACGCAATTAAAACACACAGAAAATTATTGTACCTTTTTGAATACAGCTGCAAACAAGAGTGTTTGCTTGGCCAGGTCATCTGGATCCATGTTGTGAAGAAAATCCAGAGTTTAGGA